>JACGWG010000039.1:1494301-1587762 GCA_023678865.1 Polistes exclamans
GAGAGAGAGAGAGAGAGAGAGAGAGAGAGAGAGAGAGAGAGAGAGAGGTTGAGATAAAATAATTCAATTTCGGATGAAATTCTTAGCAAATAGCAAGAACTTACCCTTTAATTATATCCAAAGTTCTCCTCGGAGACATTCGATAGAGATGCAAGATAGGTCCTAGTAAATTGATTAACAGAGAAGGATTAACAGTAATTCTGGAAAGCTCGTATTTACGCGTACAACCAAATCAAAGTTTGTCGATAAACACTCTTTTCAAAAGTATACTCTTCAATCACAATGCGGGGGGATGTTTATTAATGCAGAAAGGGTTGAGACTATTCACATGCTGTTATTGTTTTCCATTCGATCGTTTTCCTTGCGTAAATGCGAATTCATAATATTCCGATATTTAACGAACGTACACGTTTTATTTAAGTATTACACTGTTTATCAATAAAACGCGCGTAACCAAGTTGAAAAATTGATAACTTTCTGAATCATCGTAAACACGAGAAGTTTCGTCGATCGATTTACGCGGACTATATGCGCATTTTGATTACTCCTTCGCGTTTACCAGATTTAACAGGAAGAGGGTGGAAGGAAGGGGAAGAAAGAGGGAGAAAGATAGACCACGGGACAAGACGTCGAATAGAAACTAACTTTCAAAGGTTCTCCCGCAAAGTTTCTACATTCATAATTGTTGTAAGAGCTTCCGATCATTATTATTACTCGCTAAGAATTGAGTTTTCAATGCAATTTAATCGAAAACTTGAGAGCGTGGGATAGAAAGAAATAAATGAAGAAAGAAAGAAAGAAAGAAAGAAAGAAAGAAAGAAAGAGAGAGAGAGAGAGAGAGAGCAAAGTTCGAGAAAAGTAAAAGGGTGTCTTTTAAAGAAAGCCAAGGGTCGAGGTGAAAGAGTAAAAGAAGAAGGCTGTCAAAGAGAAAAGGTAAGAGACGATGGAGAAATATAAGGGTAGATGGAAAGTTCGTGTCTTATAAATTTACTTCGAGTAGTTCGTCGTCGCGGTTCTTCCAATAATATTGAACTTGCGTACGCGACGTGTCACCGAAAGGGAAAGATAAATATCGTTCCGTTTGACGATTCAAATTATTATTTGCCTCTCCTAATCTCATTTCTTGTTTTATTCTTCTTACAAACGAGAAAGTAAAATGGATTCGTACGTAAACGTAAAAAATGATTTATCATGCACGAGGATCGATAATATTATATTTCAAGTGGAAATAAATTGATATAAGATGCGTCGAACTTTTAGATAAAACACACGCGGCGATCGGCATACCCGACGAAACAGAGGGAAATGTTTGTTGGAAAAATGGAGTGAAAATATGGGCGAAGGCGGAAGGAAAGCTTTTCTTGTCGTTCGAGTACGGACCGGGGGAACGAAGAGCGTCGCGACGCGAATTGCACTGACTCCCGTAGATTCTCCGTTTTCCGCAGAAGCTTCCACCCCTTCGCTACCTCCTCTCCTTCCTCGAGCTTCCCCTCCCGCGACGACTTTTAGCGCAAGCGCCCTTTTACCAAGTACGGAGGACCCTCGTGTTTCCTCCTAAGTACGATCGTACTTTAGCCCATAGGACATCCCAACCTTTTTTTCTTTCCCCCATCGAATACAAACATTTTTTTTTCATCTCCTACACGCTTATGGCTTATTCTTTCCAAACTTTTTATGATTTGATGAAACCCCCACCCACCCTTTACATTTGTACTACAAAATACAAGCTTTATCCTCTAAAGGTCGCTGCATATTCTATGTAAGTGACTCGATTTAAACAGCTGGTCCGATTTCGCGAACAAACATACAGAGATTTATACAGTGCAAGTTCGCTTTAAATTATGTATATAATGATCGACGAAATCGGTGTTACGTCGGGTGAAAGTGTAATTGGTAATATTACCATCCGTGCACATCGACATGACTGACCGATTCCAAAGCTTTTGGTTTATTCAACATAATTACGTGGTTATATATCGAGCGACAAAGAGTAATTATTTCCAAATTCTATACAAAAATAAAAGTTTAATGTACGCTTAGGTTATTACGACGAAAAAAAGGCAATGAAAATCTTGCATAAGATATATATAGATTGTTACCGTTATAAATCACATTATTTTACGCGTAGATTATCATGACTTTTCCAATATATTCTCACTTAATAGTCGATAAAAAGAGAAGGCTAGGATTAAAATAACGTGGAACGCACGTAGATAAAAGCAACGATCGCGTGTCGTCGTCGTCGTAGACGATAATTGCTGTACATCGATCCAATCTACCCTCTCTCTCTCTCTTTGTTCGTACTCTCTCGTACCCTCTCGTTCCCTCCCGACTTGCTTAGCTTGTTTTGAAAAAACGGGGCCGATGGTTAAAACGTATTTTGCTGATCGATCTCACGCGTTTTCGCATCAATGCGGAACATCGGGCGGAATAAGTTGCTCATTAAATTGAAAAATCGCTTACGGCCCTCGAGAATTTCATCGAAAAAGTCTGGCTGGCGAACAGGTGCTTTCTCTAACGAAATGCCTCAGGGGAGAAATAAGCAATGGAAGTCGAGGATGGTCGGTTGGAATTTTTCACCGATCAAAAGTCGGAACTGGTGTTGCATAGGATCGCGAAAAGCGTTGGTAACAGTTTAGAAATGAAGATTACCCAAGGGGTGCGCACGCTTCCTAGTTTAGATAGGTCTCTTCTCTCTCATTATTGCTCGCGTATCGTTGTGGGTGCCGCGCTCGTTTGATAGCACCGAAGAACCAAGGGCTGATAAGCCCGCTGGGAGTTGCCTACGGATCCAACCGAATTG
This sequence comes from Polistes exclamans, assembly GCA_023678865.1. Taxonomy (NCBI): domain Eukaryota; kingdom Metazoa; phylum Arthropoda; class Insecta; order Hymenoptera; family Vespidae; genus Polistes; species Polistes exclamans. Next base: position 1,497,105 of record JACGWG010000039.1, read on the forward strand.
CACAAGTTTTAATTTCCTCGAGCGGGCCGCATCGGCGCAATGACCAAACTTATTGCGGACGAACGTGTTGCGAGTTCCAGCCGCCGGTTATTGCCGGACTCAAATACGTTTGAAAGACTAGAGAAGCCGGTTACGGCGTGACGTTACCGAGATGATTGCCGGAGAGGTTAGGAGAGCTTCGAAGGACTGCTAGCGTTAGTTACCACATTGACTCGACCAGACTTTGGAAAAAGTTAGAACCGAGCGTGTTTCATATATCCTTTCGCTTCTCCTCAAGTACTCCCACCTCTCGCTCCTCACCCTCGACAGGGATGGATCAGTGAATCCCGCGAGACCGAGAACCTTGTAGAAACGTTTCCGACCGATTTTTATCCGCGCCTCGATATTCCACTAAGAGATAAAGGATCAAACAAAGAGAGAGAGAGAGAGAGAGAGAGACAGACAGAGAGAGAGAGAGAGAGAGAGAGAGAGACGGAGATTCGCTAGAACGAGTCGAGTTCATCTGCAGATCTGAAACTATGCCAGCCGGACGGAATTACGTTTGAATAAATCGGAAATCGAGCGACTGCTGCTCTCCAAGTTTCGCGAGAGCACGGAATTTGCGATATCGTTCCTGGAATTTCGTCGCGTTTAACAACGTCATGAGCCAAATATTAAAATATCGAGAATCAAATGGGAAAGAAGAAAAAAAGGCTACGATCATAGCAACGATGACATTTTCGATGCTATTCATGGTAGTGATAATGACGAAACAACCTATTGTTGTCAAAGACAAAAAGTTTTTCAATTACGTGCTCGTTCGATCAATATGACCCCCGCCCAAATGGAATTCCACGAATGTTTCGATTCTTAACACAGTGCTTTCCATACAAGCGAACGTTTGATTTTGAAACAATTCCTTTGACGTGGACGTAATTACGTGTTCCTTTGAAAAGTATCGAAGTAACTTCACTTCTTGTAATGCTCGGGTCACTGTAAATACTTCTCTCTCTTCTTTTTTCGATGTACGCTGCGTATTTCGCATTTTCTACCTTTTTATTCCACTTTCTTTCTTTATTTATGGAAATAAAGAAAACAGCAAAAAAAAAAAAGGATGGAATATGAACTCTATGTATGCACGATAAAATAAGACATTTTTCTAAAGAGAATATAAAATGCTTCGTGTATACATAAATGTAGGCAAATAGATAAATTGTTCAGTATCCCCTACGATCCTAGTTTCGTTGCATTCCTTTATATACTACTACACCATTTTATTTACATTATATAAACTGAATGCAAGAGTAATATTACATTCTTATACGACGGCGTGTCAACAAGGTGGTGCGCAGTTATACCGAAAACAATATACATATAACGTATAATACCGTTTTCACAAAAAAGCGTTAGAAACTAGTTAAACTCGGTTTCGTTGCCAAGCGAGTTAATTAATGCAACTCGCGTACTTGATTCATCCCTTGAAGTTACTTGCTCACGTTGTGTCGGTTAATTCTCTCGGTAGGAAGAAGAAATAGCGCGTCAAGGTAGCGTGAAGATAGCGAATCGTGAAGAATATGAAAGATAATCGAATTTCAAACAACTAAATACCTTCTATTGATAATGAAAGCTTAATATTATAATTAATACTTGTAATCATAAAAAGTGCGATAGCAGTAACGACGAGAAATCATACTAAACAATGGCGATAATAAAAGTTCTCCTATAAATATGGGAAAAAATAAGTTGATCATTTCTTAGCGTTTCTTTAAGCAAAGAAAACTTTCTTCCATGGATCCTACTTTAGCTCTTTAATCAGTCGAGAACATTTTTCTCCCGTTAAATGGCGATTCTTTTATCCCATCTACCCTCGCCTACTATCCTCAACTCTCTCCCCACTATCATCCTGACTACGAAAACTAAGTGGAGCGGCGGTTCTAAGAACCGTAAGAGGTACGACCGTGGGAGAAAGTGAGAAGAAAAAAGAGAGAAAGGTTGAAGGTGGATAAAAATAGTGGCTTTATTCGGGCGCGCGTATAAACTCGTATCCCGGTGAAAAAATATTACGAACACTTAGCGTTGAAACGTACCTAAAGGGCGTAAAGAAAAAACGAAATGGGAAAGAATGAAAGAAAGATGTTGGAACGTTGATCTCACGAACGGGCAATTGCACTGAATTTTGCATTTTAATGAAGAGACCAGATACACGGGATTATATTAAATGGGAGAACTTATTTACCTTCAGAAATGGTTACCGTTCAAACCACGCTCAAGCATAGAAACTTTTCCAAGAGCTAATAAGATAAAAGGCCTATAGGATCGGACTTTCTCAGCTCGCAAGAGAAACTCTCGCAAAATAGTGGAGGTGTTGCATGCATTGGAAATCGAACGGAACGGGAAAGGGTAAGAAAGGAAGTTTGGAGATGAAACGATTCGATTCGATTCGATTCGATTCGAAATTCGTGCGTTACCGAAGGCACGGACTTTACGTATAGAGAGAAGTGTTAAAGAAAGGCAATGGGGAACGATACTTTTGGAAAGTTTTCGCGTTAACGTCAAGGTACTTACGATTACGAGGAGGTTAGGAAAAAGAATAAGGCAAAGAAGAAAGTACGTCCTCGTAAGATCGGCTCTAGGAAAAACAATTTCATCTTGGTTATATAGTAGGAAGGAATTTTTCTTTCTGTTTCTCCTTTTTTCTTTTCCTCTTCGACGACAATTCTAAGAATGACTCGGATATTTCTTGTTTATTAAACTAGAAAAAAGAAAGAGTACTTTGATAACTAAGACCATAGACGCGGAGGGACAATGTTACGTAGTATTCCTAAGATTCGAAACGGTCAAGTATCTTTGCCAAACTTCCGCTCGAGGAAAGTTCCAAATTCATCTCCCTTGGTGCATCTTGAGAGAGAGAGCTTACAGTATTAGCGGATCGTTCTAATCTTCCAATCGATCCATTTCATACGAATCGACTGACTCGTCGAAACAAGATTCCTTTCATAACGATGAAAATTAATGAGATTGCCACCGAGAAGGAAAACTTTTACCGGATTATTATTATCAAAGTTATATTCTGCTCTCTACGTTCCCGATTTACATTGAATTTTCAAACGAACGAATATCGTTAATTACTTTAATTTATATACGTTATGAAAGAATATTGAAAGATAATTTTATTATAACTGATTCGCCACAAGTATCATTTGCGTGCTCTTATTGAAACATTTTCGCTCGCCTCGATCCGCAAACGTAAAAATGGATTATTCGATTTTAAAATTAATAACTTTTTGTAAGAACGTAATATGCACGGTATTATCTTTCTCTCTCTCTCTCTCTCTCTCAGTCTCTCTTCCTTTTGATAATACAAATATATATATTTTACTATAATTTCCTTTCTAACGATTTGCGAAATAATCTTTTTCATACATGAAAACGAAAGAACGAATTTATTCAAAAGCAATTTAGAATAATTATAAATTAGTTTTGGTTAGCATAAAAAAACAATGTAAAAGAATAAATAGTTTTCTTTGGACATTTACAATGTGTCAGACACTGCCGAAACAAGCAAACTCAGTTTCGTTTCTGAGTTTGGAAAATTGGGAAACTTGGTTGTTGTTTGTTTCGTTGTTTTTTCTTTTTCTTCCGCTTCGAGTATTCTACCGTTCAACATTCTCTTCCCTCTTGACTATATTCCTCCATGTTTATCTTGTATTTAACATTTCTCTACTAACGTTCATTTCGTTTACTTTTATGTCTTTAGTGATATGTATTTCGTTTCACCCTGAATATAATTGAAAACTGTTGAATAAATATGTCGCGTAGAGAGGATGATTAACATACGTAATACGTATATTCAACTGGAATCTGAAAAAGACAGGGGAGAAAAATATTTCGTTATTTTCATCGCGTTTTATCACATTCGGTATATGCTTTTATCGAGTCGGCAAAAACTGTCGCTATTATTTTGTTTTCTTCTTCTCGTGTACTCGGTCTGCCTCGTTTAACGTTTGCCAAGGAAATCCTTTGCATCGAGGAAATCTCACGGGTTCATTTGGCAGTCTGGCTGTGTTGTGTAAACAGAAGCCAGAAACATCAAGGAAAGCGTGTCCTCTATGTGCTACGAACCACGCCCTTTTGCTCCTGTTTTTAACCAACGAAGAAACTCCGTTGGTGCACTGTAAAACGGAATAAGAAAATCGCATAATTGCTGGGACATATGACGTCACTACGCGATTAATTTTCCAACGAATTTGCTACGCGCAAACAATACGAAAAATGAATTACCGTACGGACTCGGTACCCGTGTACGTGTATATGCAGGAGGTATACCTGGAACGTGGTGGATTTCGTATAGGATTTAATAAAAATTCGAAATCACGTTGGAAAAGCAATCAAGGATTTCAATTACACTGTACGATTTTTGAGCCCCCCAACTGGATTGTCGCTTTACGTTGAAAGGTATCTTACAGGTAGAAAAATACAAAAGGAAAGAAATCAACGGTACTAGAGTGAAAGAAACGCAAAAAAGCGTTAGTAAAATAACAAAGTAAAGTAAGGTCAAACGGATCGAATTGTTAAAAGTTTGACACCATCTCTCTGAACCTCGAGAAAATAATAATAATAGTAATAGGAAAAAAGCAAATGAGAGACGGAAAGAGTGGCGAATAAGAGGATTATAGACGTCGCCACTGACGACAACAACGACGACGACGACGATAGAGGCGTATTAAGGAGAAAGAAATGACAAGCATAAAAGGAGAAAGAAGAAGAAGAAGAAGAAGAAGAGGAAAGATGGAAAGTGGAAACTTGTAATCAGTGGTGCACGTCGATTTCTACCCTCGCACGATTCCCGAGAGGAACACAGGGCTTTGTTAAAGGACCGGGATAAATAAGCAGTTCTCCCGAGACAATACGAAACATCTGCTAACCGTTGTTGAAGGTACGAACTCGATCTAGAGGCAAAGAGTAAGAACGTGATAAAAAGAAAGACAGATAGATGAATAAATAGAGAGAAAAGGGGACGCTTTTCTCGCGCCGATGATTCTCAATTTTCGAGATTTCAATTATCTTCACTTTGCATGCACCTGCTCCAACCATTCGATTTAGAAAAATGTTTCCTCTAATCGTTATATTCATATTACGAAGTATTCAAAAAGATTGCAATTACACGATGCATAAACACATGATTAATTGTGTAAACCTCGATGAATTTGTATTTAATGGATTTGAAATAAATGGAAAGAAAAAAAAGGTGCATCGTGGAAAAAGTCGATCGTGGAATTAAAATGATTGCATAAAAAACGATTTGATTCTAACGGTGAGAAAGTAAACCAATGTGTGCATTTGCAACCCTGTTGGCGATCGACGTATGATTAAAAGCAAGCTCTACAAAAACGTGTACGTTAACCGACGCCATCCCTTGCACCTCTATCACCTGGTATGTATTAACCTAGCTACTCTACCTATACGCATCTACCTACTATCACCTGGTATGTACTAACCTAGCTACTCTACCTATACGCATCTACCTACTACCATCGACGTTGCCTGAACTTTTTCGAGCGTGTATAATCCTAGCAGAGAGTAGTAGCGGTCTTTCCTCGTCCATATCAATTCCATTTGCCCAATATCGCGCTTACACGATGCAAGTACCGGCACGTTTGCTGACTCGACCGGGTCCCGTCAACCGAACGTTTCACGTTTCGCGTTCCGTTAGGACATGCGTGTGCCCGTGCGTGCACCCGTCCGTGCACCCGTCCGTGCACCCATCCCTGCACCCACCCCTGCACCCGTCCCTGTACCCGTCCGTGCACCCGTGCGTGCATCCGCGTCAAGAGCATCCGATCCGGAGATGATGGAAAGATTATTGCTTTGACTTTACCGTTTACAAAAGCTTTTACGCGAAACATACAAATTTTTACATAACTTCTTTATTTTTACTATTTTTTTTTTTTCATTTCGTTTCATATATAAACGTAATCTTTCAAACAGAAAAGCGAGAAGATTTAAATGATTCTATTCGACGGATTATTGATTAATTAATTAATGTTTGTCAATGATCAAACTTTGTTTCCTTAAAAAAAAAAAAAAAAAACAAAAAAATAACAAAAATTTCTTTTCGTTATATGTTTTTTTTCCTCGTTTTTCTTATCAAACGATTACGGTGTATCGGCACGATAGCTCGTGTCACGATATATCAATAGGATTCTATCCAGGTGTGGAATAAAATTTCATTCAAAATGACAGACTTCGAAACAGGGATTTGTACAACGAGATTTATGCGATTCCACGACTCCATCTCTTTTTCCCATCCCCGCGATCTTTTTCCTTCCATCCCCCCTCCCCCCCCCCCACGTCCCTACTTTCAGTTGGATATTTCCTTGGAAAATATGCCATCATTATCTACGCAATGGTGGTGTTACTTGAGAATTGGAAATGCATTGAAAATAAAAGAGGAATATGATCGCGGCTTGGTTTGTGGTCCTTTCCCGTGTGTTCTCCCTTTAATAAGGTTGCAGTAGCAAAGTGTAATCTGATTTATACGGCTGTTTTCCCCTTGGTGCGGAGAAGCAGCCTTCAACCCTCGACCCTCATTCCTCTTCGATGTCTGACCAACGTATTTCGAATCCCATAGGTACTTTGTCGTAGACGTTTCCTACATGACACTTAGGTAACGAGTAGGATCAGGTGCGAGCAGGTGGCTCAGCAATATATTCCACGCTAAATTCCAAATTTTCCTTCGAAGCATCTCCTGATCAAACTTGCGATCTCATTAGCGCATCTAATTACTCAATCATTTAATAATCGTGAAAGTATCGAAGCAAAAAGAGAGAGAGATAGAGTAAGAGAGAAAAGGTGGGAGAAGAAGCCTGCTCGAAGAAGAGCTTCGAAGCTTCGAGCAAGCTTTTAGAGGAAGAAGTAGTAAACTTTCAATTTTCTCGGCCACGTCTTGCCGACGAAGACGCCGACCACGACAAGGTTCTCGAGTGTCCCATTGTTTTCTACGCCCCTGATAATATAACGATCGAAGATACCGAACTCCTCGGAAAGAAGAACTTTGAACAATTTCTTCAGGTTTCTATTCGCTAGATACACTTTTCAAGAACGATTTTATTCATTTAATATAAAAATGTTATTTACGAGGACACAAATATAAATTGAAATAACGTTTTATGATGGTAAAGAACTGACACATGTTTTGTCATCATCGAAAGAAAAGATCGATGTTATAATTTTCACATTAGCGACGGTGATTCGCAAACATGGCATAGCAAAGATAGAAATATTAAAACGCAACCAATACGAGCAGAAAAATAATTATCGCGAAAGAAATGGAAGTGAAGATGAACCGACGAGAGAGGGAAAGTGGTTGAGAGAGAGATAAGAGGACACGCCTAAAACATTGTCATAAAAATGCAAAAAAAAAATATAAACGAAAGTATCGTTGAAAACGCGTTTTGCGAATCGTATCGAGGAAGATGGAAGCCGAAGTTTCGATTGATTTCGTTGTTGGTACCGTGCCGGTTTGCCACATTGTGGTTAAGGGAAATCGATAGACGATACGCGCGAGAGCCTGTTGGCAAGCGCACGATTATTCGCTTCAAAATTATCGACGTATCAAATATTAGAAAATTAGCCCCGGAGGAAAATGAAATTTATTTGGTGATTTCCGATAGTAAAGGTATTAGCTCTGTTAATACGAGAACAAATGACTTGGTATTTAGGTAGGGCAACGACTACGAGAGGACAATCTAACTTGATAGTAGGTATATCCACCAATAGCGAGTAATCAATTATTCAAACAATACCTCTTGAAGCAAAGAAAATGAATATGGTCGGCTTTCAGCGACGCGAAAACGATTGTCTCGCCATATATATATATATATATATATATATATATATATATATACATATATACATCGACTTTCCATAGGAACAAATGCTGAATCAGGTGCTTCATTGTGACCCTGCAACATATCTGAGAGTATCATTAATCTAAGTTGTTCCTGAGTAATGGCCACTCCTTTCTCCTCCTACGCGTGTGAAAGTAAAAAAGAAGAGAGAGAAAGAGAGAGGGAAGAAAAGAAAAAAAGTCCGTTCGGCGTCCAATTTCGGCTCCTTCTTTCAGGATAATTATCTTTGAATCGCATGGCCAAGAATTCAAAGCGATCGATCGCGTTAGTCCACCGACACCCGCAACCTAAATCTTTTATTTCGAAGTAACTACGAATAAATATTCTCCTTTGCCAAAGAAGGATATTAAAATGTTATCGTAGGGAGAGGAAATAAGGGGAATAGAATAGTTCGTAGTTGGAAAAACATTTAGTTGAGAATTTGAAAAAGAGAGTATTACAATGTAATACGCGCGAGCTCGTAACATGTAAAGCGTAGTTTCGCGTTGAACAGGTTTGCTGTTTCGCCTGTGGCAGTTGCATCTTCGATTTGTTCTCTCGCGAAAATAGAGCAACAGCTCTAACGGAAGTACCGGAAAGCTTTCGCGAGTACGGGTGTCGTGTCTGTACTTAAACTTTACCCGTCAGATTCTCTCTCTCTCTCTCTCTCAACGTCGGTCTACTTTCACGAAAGTGGAAAAAAGTAAGTACGGCCGAGTAAAGACGAGAAGAGACAAGAGGATTTTGAATGGAGTGCTTGTCAATCCTTCGACCGATCTATCAAAGAAACGTTCGAATATAATTTTCCACAAATGGGTTAGAGGCGATGCACGGAACATAACATAGATAATATCGGAAAGTTTATTCTTCGCGAATTACAATTAGGAATTACGAGGATAATTATGTCTTCCAACCTTAATATTATTTACACCCCATTTACCGACAAAGAACGATATAAAGTATAATCCGAGTCCCCGGTGCTGTGGTAGTTTAGCGATACGGTGAAGTAGGCGAATCGTGAAAGTAAATTTAATGCCAAGAAAAAGAAAAATAGTCGAGGAAAGGAGAAACAACGGATAAGATAGAATGAGATAGAAATAGCATAAAGAGACGGTAACTCTTCTCACGGCAAAAGAATCATAGAAAACGAGCTAGGTCCCTGCCAAATTTCCAATGCAGCAGTAACGGCAAAGCTAAACTCCACCTCCCGTTATCGCGTTCGGTACTATTGCCATAGCTGCTGCTGCCACAGCATAATGCGATGTTCCAAGTTTTCGTTGGTTCGCCCGAAGGTACGTAGCATCCAGTACGGTAACATTGGTCAGCGCTAACACAGTGGGTGGATACTAGAAAAAGATCGAAAGAAAGGAGAAAAAGAGGGCCACTTAATGCCACGATTTCGTTTCATCGGATTTTATTTTGCTATTAGCAGATGATAAAGCCTTCTGCTACTCGAGGAAGAAATAAAACGATACTAGCTCGACGCGACGGCAGTTTCGAAGAATTGCAGCAGTTTCGCAACTGTTTTCCACGCTCCAGTGTGCTTTCGGAGGTAACCCTTCGTCCCCCTATCTGCTAGGGTTCTTGTCGCTTTCTCCTTCTCTCTCTATCTCAACGAAGCTCGAAGAAACTTTTCGTTATTATCGCTTTTCCTTGGACGAACGGTGGCACCGGTCGGTCCTGGAATCGCCAGAAAAAGCTCCGAGTTACGGAAGAATGCAGTCGTCGCTTCTTGCGTTGACTGCGCTTCGCGCGCTTCTCGGGCTTCTTTCCTACCATCCTTTGTATCACTTATGTCGGAACCTTTATTACCCCCCTCGATTCCGACTCTTTCATTCCGTTATCCTGGACGATCGCCTCTTTTCGATTCGAGAAAGGAAAAAAAAGAAGGAAAGATAGACAAAGAGAGAGATTAAGAGCCAACAGCCAAATAAACCGTCGGATCAATTTCCAATGTTCTTTTCTCAAGAGACAACAAAGCGAATTCTTCAAATTCGAGAGTAATGTCGATCGCGAACGTTTCCTTGATATATCACGTTTAGAATATTATTATTTCTATCGTCCGTCATTAAAATTTCCTACTCTAGGGAAAGATAAAACGAAAATTTCGGTGATATTCGCGAATTCCGTCTAACTAGCTTATTTATGCGGAATATTCATCGTTCGAGCAGAACGAAAGCGTGAGAATTCTCCAAAGGGTGTTCACCCCTCCTAGTCTGCTGATCGATAATGGGGGAAACGGCGGATGCTTCTCAGACGCCGCCGATTTGTCGTCGTTCAATTCTATTCATCTTGCTCTCTCGATTCTTCTCCTCCTTCTCCTTCTGGTCCTTTCTCAACGACCTGATTATTCTTCTCCTTTTCTAACCGTGGTGCACTAAGTTTATTTTCTCTCAAGAATCTTTAATTACGCGGTTCTCACCTAATGAAGCTGGGGGGTTTTCTTCTAAAATAGAATTAATTAAAAACGCTAAGTATATCTACGTCTATTCGTGTATACGATAGCTAAACGAACCATCTACTTTATCTTTTCAACGATATCTCTGTGTTTTTATTTTTTTTATATTTTAGTCATTAAATAATCTTCAATCTTATCTCTTTGCGAGTACTTAGTTCTATCATGATGATGATCCTCTAATAAAATATTTATCATTCGAAGAATTATATTTTACGAACTTTTAAGAGATTAGCCTGAAATATTTAAAAGTAATTTCTGCAATGGTATGCAGAAGACTGAGTGCAAAACTGTTAAATTTGATTAAGCTAGTTTTAAATTAAAAAGAAAAAAGGAAAAAAGGGAAAAAAAGTAGTTGGCGCAAACACGTACATAAAAGTACATTTAGAAAACATCATGATCCGCGAAGTATTTTTAAACGAAATTGAAAAATCTCATTTCCATCTAAAGTTATAGCAAGGCAAAGCTATTCGCGATGGTGATTACATAAGAAACTCTTTACGATCGCGTCTAAGAAAGAGATCAAGAATGTTTGCATTAGTTTTCAGTTTGAGGATAAAAAATATCGTTGCGGAAATATTATTATTTTAATAATGGTATTTTCCTTTCAAAGACGATCGACGTTCAAAGTCTCTTCTGTTTCTCTTTTTTTGTTTTTTCTAAGTAAACGAATTTTTTCTTCACGTGCCGACGATTCTTGCACGAGGTTAACGCGAATATAAAGTTTAATAAGGCGCGCCGATCATTTTTGCAGATCGGAAGGGAACGTTGTAAGAGAGGACAGGGCCAGGGTTCCTACGAAATAACTCCTACCATTTTTCTATTCTTTTCTTTTTCTTTTTTTTCCTTTCTTTTCTTTTCTTTTCTCTCTTATTCTCTTGCAACTACGTTATTGATGGTAGGAACTCTCCCCACTCATCCTTTTCCACCCTATCTCTTCTACAGATTCTCGATAAACCTTTACGATAGGGTTAGAGGCAAAAGCTAGTGAAATTTTTGTCGTCGGCGTAACCTTTAACCCGAGCGTGGGAAATCAATACGTCGGATCGGAGACATCAGAGGAGGGTTGGTTACTCATTTCTCTATGGAAAAAGAACAAAAAAAATAGTCCTCTTCTTAAGCCAACGAACCGAAATAAAATGTTACAGTTTTATCGTGAAAAACGGATTCGCGTTAGTTTTCTTTCTACGATGGAAAGTAAAGTTCTTTCATTAGTTGATCAAAAGAGAAGAAAAAAGATAGAGGAGGGGGTGAGAGGGGTGGGGTTGGGGGTATATTTAGAGAGAAAAAGCTGGAAGAGATAGAGAAAACTATTCAAGAGTAATTATTGTGTCTGTAAAATTGTCGATAACAAACTCGCTTGTAAATGGTTCGTGCGTTTGTTATCGGTGTTCATAGATTTAGACAAGTTCATGAATAATACAGATAACGTGGAAAACCACGTCGTTTATGCTTTCGTATACAACACGCTCGTACAGCTTGCAGAGAAGCGAGAAACGCGAGTCCAGTAGCAACCGACCAACGAACGAACGAACGAACGAACGAACGAACGAGCCAACCAACCAACCAACCAACCAACCAACCAACGGTAGTAAACTTTCGATATATCCTCTTTAAAATATAATGTCAGAGAGCGGAGAGATAGCGTGCTAATCTGGTGCCAGAGGCTATCGAACCAATTTTCCTCCTACCCACTCTACCATTGTGACGGTTAAAGTGCAAAAAGTGCATATTTTTAAATCGCCATAAATCTTAAAGCTCTGCCTTTAAAATGCATATGAAATATGTAACTTGTATACCTCTTTTCTCTTTCGTTATATTATTTTCCGTCTAACCACGTGCAAATTTGAATGTTTTCTTTTAAAAGGAAATAAGATAAAAGAGAAAGATTAGAGTTGGAAAACGTCAACGTTGAGAAAGCTCTGACTCTTTCTAAATGATAAGAAAAGATTAACGTTTTAGAGTAGGTAGATATATCGAAAGAAATGATTCGTTACGTTTTTGGAAAAGGCAGGATCGATTAATCGATTATAAGTAGTTTAGGGACTTGCATGCGAAGCAAACGCCTCGATAAGTGGCTGGAAAGTTTTTCGAAGAACAGCCGGCGACTACGGCTCCGGTACGTGACGTATCAAAAACGATGTCTCACGGTCGGCATCGTGCGAGGTTAAACGATTGTCTCTACGGGGCTCGACCCGAATGACGTTTTTCGAAAACAATAGTGCCACCTCGTGATATCGATGCTTCTTCACTTTTTCCTTCCTCTACCCTTCTACTCTACTTCCTACTTTTATCCAGATTATACTTATTTTTCTATCTTTTGTCGTCCATCTGTCGAAAATTCAGCGTAAAATGAGTTTTAAACAGCCACGACGTCCGATTGCTCTCCTATCTTTAATCCTTCTCTCTCTCTTTCTCGCTCTCAGTCTCCCTCTCTTCGTAATTTTAATTGCCTATATCCATATTTCCGGAAGCAGAGATACCCTTAGGGCTTGAAAATCCATTTCTCCTGAATTTCAGCTTCGACTCTTTCTCTCTCTTTCTACCCTTCTACATTGCACTCTCTTGGTAGCACGTATTCTCAACTTGGCGTTCACGTGTCTACTCAAACGCAAGGAAATATAACGACAGGAACTAACCATCGTGCTCGTTCACGAAGAGGGGAATGCCAACGCCGCAGGGACAATATTTTCCACAATCTTTCTTGATTTCCTTTCCTCCTGGGAAATCCAACGAACGGTCCGTTTCACTTAGGCCTACAAACAAAGTAATTCGGAATTTTTTCGCTCGAAACCACATTCGAACACATTTTTCCCCGGTTTTTTTTTTCGAGAGAGAGAGAGGGAGAGAAATCAATTTTTCTTTTTTTTTTCTTTTTAATTTTCTTCCAGATACCTACACTTTTATTAAATTTCATTTCGAAAAAAGAAGTCCAGCAATTTAGAAAGACGTGGACTTCGTAGAAACGATTTAAACGTAGCTAACGCTCGTATCATGCCTGATACGTGACTTCGGGCAATGTTCAATTTACGAACATGAAGATTTTCACGTGCAATTAATTCGAATATAGCGAACCAGTCCAACGATAGGACATAATTCCTCGAAAATTATTCTCACGACGTTGATATCTAAATTATTGGCGTTAATTGACGCTTCTTTTATGTATAAACGTTACGTTCAAAAATGATGGTCTACCCAATTGTACTCGCCCCCATATTATTATTACACTAACTACCAAAATATTGTTGTTATAACTTTATTATTTTTCTCTCGATATTCAAGTAAATATGCAGGTATGTTTTTTTTAATAATGATAAAAATTATCTAGTAAAAAATATTGGTTTTAAATAAAATTAATGATTCTCGCGATATATCTCTCATCTGTTCTAATCAGTTTCATGTATCATAAACGCCATAATAATATCGCGCGACGAATCGTTTAAATAAATTTATTGATTTTTCTATAGACATATTTCTATAGAACGATCTACTAAACTCGACGTAGGTTCGTTTCACTGCTGTACTAAAGTAATGATGTGGTTTATTCGCATCGCGTAGAGACATAAACGATTAAACGTTGATTTGAAAAATGATATACATTATGTTATTATAAACATGCGGAACATAGAGTATAAACAAGAACAAAATAACGTCGTTGGATGTGAACACTCGACAATTGGAATTTTTCAATTTGTTTCGCGTAGAAACGCGTATTCGGATCTGAACGCGATCAGAACTCGATCAGAACGCGATTAGAACGCGATGAAAACGCGATCAGAATCGAGCTGAATTGTTAGAACGGCAACCGATTTTAATGAATGTCATTGACGCGTGGATCGATTCGATCGACATTGAGATTGAATCACGTTATTTCATTTATTTGCACGTTTCCGTCAGTTCCGACTAGATTCCAATCGTGAAAATATTCCAATGATATCATTTCACACGTGCGAAACGTGTTTCATTAATTACATGCTTGGTTTTCATCGTTGAAAGTAAAGTCGCTCGATAATCTCGATTTCACAAAAATGTTGAAATTTTGCTTTCTCTTTCGCAGAATTTATTGCGATAATCGGACACACAGAATTAACGCACCGTGCTCGTATACGACCGAACGAAATTTGCATTGGAGCATGTCGATGGTGTATACCAAGGAATCGCGACGCATGCAGACCAATCAAATTAGGCTAACGTTAATGTCCCGTCTGATACTATCTAAACCGATCGACTTTCCTCTCACGTGGGACGAAAAGCCACCCCCCCCCACCCGATCAAATTGAATTCACCAAAATTGTCGTTCCGAACGATTGACGCTCTAAATTTTTACATAATCGAATTGTTTTTTATAAAAGTTGTTTTGCTACTTTTTTGCTGAACCAGCAATTATCACTTATACTTTTAGCAAACTTAAACCACAACTCGATCGATCGTATGTATGCATACGCGTACGTACGATATATCTAGGTATAGTAGATATATACAACGGTCGTTAGTTTTGCTCTCTCGCGTCGAATATAAAGAAAAATTAGTGCGAGAAATATGAAACTTCGAGCACACGTGTGTTATGATAAAGAAAAGGGGATAGTTTATTTGACAAAATATAACACCCAGTGACGCGATATTTAATAAACGTGTATCATTATCGAAAAGGAATTTGACCGGCTCTTACAATTGTTTTTTTTCTTTCTTATGTTTTTCTCTTGTAAAAACGTGACCTTGTTAGACGTTCTTTTTTACACGGAAAGGTAAGAAAAATGGAAAAAGAGAGGACAAGCGTCTCTGTAATATTTCAAGGGCTATTCCGACACATGGCGCACCATCTTCAACGTGCTACGTTTTCCTTTAAAGCGTAAGCTACCAGCACAACATATGTATATGTATCTGTATATAACATACGTATATATGTACCTTGCCTTTGCTTATGTTCTTTGTACATTTCCACCGAGTGCTTTCCACCTTCCCGCGAATGAGACCGAGAGCAAAGAGAATGTCGTCGTAAAGGTTTTGCGCGGCACGTTTTGCAGTCCGTTCGTAGGCAAACAAAGTTCTCCCCTATAAAAGATTCTACAAGGTATTTGACACGCGCCAAAATAAAGTACCTACGTAAGCAAATATCGACCCTTTCTAACATTTATATATAACTTAATTTTCAACTCGAGTGTTTTACGAGCGTATAATTATCGAAAAGTATTTATACCACGAGTCGAGGAGCTATTCATTTTTCATCAAAACAAACATTATTATGTTAATATTCTAACGAGCTTTTTACATTTTTCATACAAAATGAAATAAGTGCAAATAAAAGTGCTTTAATTCTATTAATATTTACAATATTTAAAATAGAACTTTCTTAATGTAGGCTACCGTTGGACACGCGAGCCCATGGTAGTTAAATTATAATAGCTGGTACGTTGTAGAACCGGTGTTAAAGGATCTCGTACGACTAGACAATGCTATGTCTGTCGTCGTAATTATAGTTGCATTTAAGTAGAGATGCGAGCGTCTAACATCGATTGGCCTACATTCAAAGGGATTATCCTAGACACGAGTGAGGCTTTACGAGTTGCTTGTAAAATAGCAATGCTTTGCGCTACGTTCCATCAGTAAGATGATAGCTGAGAAAGAACAACGACGTAGATACTACTAGATTTTCGACAGCGGGAGAAATCGATCGTTGCGCAATAGAAAATTCCCTAGGAAACCGCCAATGAGAGAGAGAGAGAGAGAGAGAGAGATAATATCGCTCT
This sequence comes from Polistes exclamans, assembly GCA_023678865.1. Classification (NCBI taxonomy): domain Eukaryota; kingdom Metazoa; phylum Arthropoda; class Insecta; order Hymenoptera; family Vespidae; genus Polistes; species Polistes exclamans. The sequence continues at coordinate 1,513,175 of JACGWG010000039.1, forward strand.
TGAAAATACCATCCTCACCGTCTTCATTTCTCGAGCGGAAAATCTGCTCGAAATTGTTAGGCCTTTACTACAGAGAAGTTTTAGCGGATAAAAAACTACGTTCCTAGAGAATCCATCGAACCTTCCTTCGAAGTACCATCGACGGTCTGCGGACTATCGGTAAGAAAGACGAATGCATTATGCAAGAAACAGGTCGTGCTACGGCACGAAAGAGCTGGACGGATTGGAACGAGAACTAGTAAACGTGTACGTGTGTATCTCTGTGTGTGTGTACGTGTATAAGTATAGGTAGGTAAGTAAGTGTCATAAAAGGAGAAAAAGAAAAAAAGAGGGAAAAGAATCGGAGCGAGGGTAGAAATGGTAGGATATAGCAAGGATTTGCATATCATTTTATAAATTCCGAACAATGTACCTTTCCCTACGTCCCTTCTTACATAGCTTCACTGAAATTTGTAAAAGTTGATGTTTTTTTGTCGACCCACTGATATCTCCTACCTAAATGACAAATGCTCTTCTATAGATTCCAAATTCCCATTTACACTTTTTTCCCGATGTTCCTCATCGCGCGAAAAACTGTATGACATTATCGATTGATTTTACCGTTAGACTAATGTCTCATCAGGCGCATTTACGACGGATATTGTTTTCCGATGATATTGATTTGCAATTTTTCTGATACCGAAAAATACAGTTCAACGACATCGTTCTATTTAACGTTGCATTCAGCCGAACAAACTTGAAATATCAATTCGTTGCATATTTTGTTTTGTCCCTTTCGAGTTAGTTTCCATAAAATCACACATCCAACACAGTTTGAATTTGGATTCATCAGAATAATTCAAATAAATATGGAAGATCGTCAAACGTTTCGAATTAGAATTTAGCATTTTTTTCTAGCAAAGTTTTTCACCCGAATCAGTGTGTATCGACAAGTATCATGACGTGATACCTCAGAAAAGCGCCTTTGCGATGTTTTACCTGGTAAAACCAGTACGACGAGTACTTAAGAAAATGAGAACTTTAATCTTGACGCGAACGTCGCTCTCTGTTTCTTTATCCGTCGAAAGTGCTTTCGCGTTCTTCTTCTTCTTCTTCTTTGAAAAAATAACAAATAAAAAAGAAAAGCGCGTGTACTATTATTATAAATCTTAGTAGAAGTGAAGTTTATTTTTCCATAACGTTTAATAGACTTGTATCTGAATTTGAAATCGAAAATGTGCAAACGTCGATACAAAAATTCAAAATGACGACAAATTTTGACGAATAATTCATCGAGCTCCAATTCATTTTCACTCGATACGAACGAATTTATAAAACACGTGCAATATTTGTCATTGCGAGTGCAAAAATGTAGGGTGTGTGTTTCGAATTTGAAAGAAAAGCTAAGACGAGGTATACACACATGCGCATACAGAAATAGAAGAATTTACGATATATCTATCATAAAAGGAGAGAGAAAAATTCGTGCACGCTCAATACCAACTCGACATCTTACTTTTTACGAGCCACGAATAAATATTTTTCGTCTCACCCTTTAGTCTTTTCCAATGACTATCTCAATCTCTCTTCTAACAGTATTTTATCGTTCTACCAGTCTTTCAATCTCAAAGCCTAAACTTAATTAACGTTCTGCTCGATCGAAAAAGAAAAGAAAAAGAGGAGAGAACGAATCCTTTCGAATCTCTTAGTTGTTATACTCGCATTTTCTTCCACAAGATTTCACTGGAAATAGGAAAAACAATTTCACAGATCAAAAATATCGGATCTAAAGAAAGGCATCTACTGCGACGAAAAGCAATCGTACGGTTTTTCTCACGAAAGAGAAAAGGGAGAATGAGAGAGTGTATATGTCGCGTTCTTCGGTAAGGGTTTGCAATCCCTTCGGTCCACCCTTTGCGAATCTCGCATTCCAAGCTCTTCTGGGCCATTAGTACATGTCGGAAACATAGTTTGAGAGAGAAAAGAAAGTGGAAAGAGCGTGCACGCCATACGTAGAAGCGAAAGAAGCCGAGAGAAGCAGGCTGGAAAGATGGAAGAGTCGGGAAAGGAGGAAAGAAAAAAAAGGAAGAGATAGAAGAGAGAGAGAGAGAGAGAGAGAGAGAGAGAGAGAGAGAGAGAGAGAAAGGAACAGAGGTAGGAGTAGAAACATCTCGTACTCGTAATATCCGACCGTCTCGAGAATACAATGAGAGTTTGGACGAGGCAACCGCGTCTTCGTGTCTCCTCTCTTCTTCTCCGCTTTTTTCTACTTTATTTTTTTCCTTTTCTTCCGTTTTTTTTTTTGTGTTCACTGCCACGCTATTTGTCTCTTTTCTATTTCTCCTACGCTCCTTCTCCTTATTTTCTCTCTCTCTCTCTCTCTCTCTCTCTCTCTTGCTCTCTCTCCTGCTCTCTCTCCCACTCCCATTCACTGTAAAGAAAAAAATGGTAAGAGAAGTTAAAGAGCGTGGTAAACCAAGCAACAAAAGGTTTCTTCATATCCTTTAATAAACGACACACGCGTCCGCTTGCATTGCGCGCAATTGCTTTGCAAGAAACGCTAAATTAACAATAAAAGAGCGAGAGTTTCTTGCAACACCATGGACCGAAAGACATTTAACCTTATCGCTAAGGAAATTTAAGAACAAAAGTATCAATCCCACGCTCCTTACTTGGAGACACCGTGCGAATACGGACGACTACGTAATTCTCGTTTCTTCTAATCGTGCTAGTCGATCATTATATCCGTGCAACTTTGTTGAGAAAGTAACTTTCGCTAAAGTACATTTTTCGAAACGATATTTATTCAGTTTCTCTATTCGTCAAGGTTAAAAATTCTCTTTTTTATTTTGGGACGTTTTTTTTTATCGTAAAAATGTCTTCATGATCTTAACGATCGTTTCGTAGCTCTTTCGCACGTTTCTTCGGTTTTCACGTGACCACAAGAAAAAGAAAGAAAAAGAAAAGGAAGAGGGAAAGGAATGATAGATGCTCGTGAGCCTGTAAAACGTGGCGCGAGCCAAAAACGAAGAAAGCTCGGCTTTCACAAGGTTAGAGAATGGTAAAGGAAAACGGAGATTCGAGCAGTTTGGAACGTGGTCGTGAGCACGTTTAAATACGAACGAACGAACGAAGAGAAAGAGAAGAAGAGGGTAAACATCGCTGAGAAACACTTAGCAAGAAAATCGGTGGCACCTCGCACGAATTACTAATTATTTCCTTTTCTACCATCGTCTAGACGACGATTTCAAATCTAAACCGAGACCCTTTTGCCAACGTGGTGGGATCGTTTCAAGAGATCGGAAAAATCTTTAAATGTTGTTGTTCGTCGTAAAAAAAAAATCAAATAAAAATCATTTCGGCATGGACAATACTCGTTTGCTATCGATAAAAGAATTATTTGCGGATGAAATAAATGCGAGAAACGTTTGGTTTTACCGCAGGTTGCGGCGTCTCTCGTGGCAAGTTTGTCGCCGCACTACCATGGAAATTTTCATGCTCCCTGTAACAATTGGAATTATCATGTAAATAGCATTATCCGTGCACCGTTGTGTTTTCCTACTCGCGCCACTGATTTAAACGGTCTCCTCGAATATATTTTATAATACTCGTTAATGTTATGATTTTCTTATTATTATATATGTTATCTGTAATCCTTACTTAGCGTTATAAAATCATTGCGTAGATATTATCTTAATGTTTTTTCTTTATTTCAATATTAATATGGAGTGCAAAAATGAACATTTTCGCCATATCTTGCTTTATTATTTCCGTAAAGGAAAGAACGCAAGGCAAGCCGCAAAAAAGATACGTGATGTGTATGGTGATGAAGCCTTTAAAGAAAGGCAGTGCCGAAATTGGTTTAAAAAATTCCGTTCTGGAGATTTTTCTCTTAAAGATAACCAACGTTCAGGTCGACCAGTTAAGCTGAATGAGGATGAAATCAAAACAATAATTGAAGCGGATCGTCACGTAACTACACGGGAGATAGCAGAGAAGCTAAATGTTTCACATACAACCATTGAGAATCATTTAAAACGTGTTGGGCTCGTTAAGAAGCTGGATATTTGGGTTCCGCACGATTTGAAAGAAATCCATCTGACACAGCGTATCAACGTTTGCGATTTATTGCTTAAACGCAATGAATTCGATCCGTTTTTAAAACGAATCATCACTGGAGACGAAAAGTGGATTGTGTACAACAATGTCAATCGAAAACGATCGTGGTGCACGCCTAATGAGTCATCGCAAACCACTTCAAAGGCAAATATCACACAAAAAAAGATTCTGCTCTCAATTTGGTGGGATTGGAAAGGTCCGGTGTATTTTGAGCTGCTTCCAAGGAACCAAACCATTAATTCAGAGGTCTACTGTCGGCAACTGGACAAATTAAATGCAGCAGTCAAGGAAAAGCGACCAGAATTGGTCAATCGTAAAGGTGTCATTTTCCACCAGGACAATGCTAGGCCGCACACATCTTTGGTCACTCGGAAAAAATTGATGGATATTGGTTGGGAATTAATGTTACACCCACCATATAGCCCTGATCTTGCACCATCGGATTACCACTTATTTCGATCTCTGGACAACTCCCTTCGTGGTACAACTTTTAATGATGATGACGCTGTAAAATCGCACCTACTTCAGTTTTTGGCCGAAAAAGATCAGACTTTCTACGAGCGTGGAATTTTCAAGTTGTCAGAGAGATGGCAAAAGGTCATCGAACAAAATGGAAAATACATCATAGATTAAAGTTCATTCCAAGTAAGAAAAAAACCACTTTTATTTTATGGAAAAAATCGGCAATTACTTTCTTGCCAACCCAATATATTAACTGTAGTTGCATATGAACACCGAGTATACAGATCCGCGTCTACGTATGTTTGTCGTTATTTCCTTCTAATCATTTCCAGCTTCACTTACGACTACATTTGAATGCTCTTAAACCTTGCGAGTTACAATTATCTCTGAAATTTCTGAGATCTCTCTCCCTCTTACTTTGCTTCGCGTGCGTATGATGAAAATTAAGAACTCTTCATTAATCTAATATAGGATACATGAGGGAGCAACAATCGTTCGATAATTTTCCATTTATTGCACATTCGCTCATGTTGGTAACGACATCGTTGTTAACGACACGTTCTACAAAACAAATAACGGAGAACGGCGGCCTCGAATTGGCGAACCGGAAGATAATCAATTAGGAATAAATCAATTAAAAACGTCATTACGTTATTGGCGAGAAATCCGTTGTGCAGCAAACAAAATGGATTTGAGCGTATGGTCGAGTATTGTGGACACTCCGAATGAAACTGACAGAGGGGAAGATACGCGGAAGAGGGGCTGGTGTGAACAAAAGGGTGAGAGGGATAGAATTCAACTGATAGATAGATCGTTTCCGCAATATGCGCGTATTCGCGAACGAATCGGAACAGAGGATGGAAAAACTTGTACAAATTTTATCTAACTTAAGTTTGAGATACAAACGAATTTCGTCAATTCTTTTTATCTATGATGATGAAATAGGTATTCTTGTTTGTTCGTCCACCAGCTGTCCACCAGTTAGCTTCATGAATAAGTAAAAATGAGAAAACAACGAACGAGAGAATAAATTCCTCCTGAACTCGTTGCAGGCTGTTCGCAGGAAAAACCAATTAAAGTCCATCGATGAGTCATTTAATGCATTCATCGACGAGTTAACAAAATATGTTACTACCCAAGTTAGGTTAGACTTCATCATTATGTTTTAGGATGGTTTGCAGTCAAATTGATGACGATATTAATATTAATTGATGCATGATCATGGATAACTCAATAAATTTCAATGAACTCGATCTAAATTCTGAAACATGGATGTTTACCTATTTCTCACGCTCTATTCCTCTCTCTTTCTTTCTCATGTTTTCTATTCGTTGCATCTTCAAATCATTGTTATTCGCTTTTATCAAAGGAGATTAAAGGTAATTTGTTTCTTCACGCGAAAAGTATTCTTCCAAAATGTATTTTTAACGAATTGAACTACAAGGAAAAACAAAAGTAATTATACAAGTATTGGTCTTTTAGAAAAATTGAGAACGTATATAAATGATGTCAAGATTAATCTGCGATGACACGTTGTGCAGAAAATTGTTGATTTCTATAACGCGTGTAGATAAAATGTTGAGAAAAAAATGTAACAAAATTATCAATTTACATGTTATCGCATTTGATATCCATGCTATTCCATCGTGCGACATTCAACATCCGTTTATGCGAAAAATAGTACGATTTCAAATTCAAAGTTGGAACAACATTGAATTTAGCAAAAAAGAATAGCAATTGGAATTTGTGTTCCTCGACGGCCATCAATACGCTAGATACATACAATCAAATATAAAAGCTCGATAGGTAACGTCATTTCGGTAAAGTAATAGCGAATCGACGAATTTTCTGGACGGACGTTATATTCCGAGAAAAATTTTGAAAATGGGCACGTATCCTAATAGGACTGAATGTGGCCTCGCGAACAATATCGATGCGTTCACGACATTGCAGCAACTCATTGACCTGACCGATGACACGAAAAAACGAACGGAAAACAAGTAAAAATCGTTTGACCGCGATTGCCGATGCACATATCGTGTAAAACGTAGAAACGATCAACTAATTTTTCTCGGTTGACCTATATCTAAAGTAGATATATTTATTTGGAAAAAAGAGGAGAACAGAGTAGAGGTATACGTAACTTATACATATGTAGGCGAATAAAATTAATATGATTTTCAGAGTCCATTATATTCCCTGACGACTGAAAGCTGGTCAATCCATATGCATAGTAGTATGCAAACGTGCGATAGAAGACATAGGTGAAACCATTTCTATATCGAGAGCTGCATCGTGGAAGCACTCGACCCGTATCCGATCGAATAACGAGACTAAAACCTGCAAGATATGGGACACACGTACGGGACACACGTACGGGGGAGTACACAGGTAAAAGCTTCGATAGAGAGGATGGGCTTGGTTCGAATAAAGTGTCGCGGGCGCAGGTGTGCTTTGCTTTCATTTATGCTTACGCGAATAAGCACAGTAAAATAAGATCTTGAATAATCTAACCGAAACTTGGTAGAGAGCTACAATGAGTTTGAGCGAGCAGTTCGCTGAACGTTGAATAATCGCTTGGGTTAATGCATATTCGTATCCCTCGCTCGTCTTCAAAAGGTAACGATTGTTTCATGTCGTGCGTTTTGGGTTCGATCGGTTATCGATCAAAGACTGTATTATTTGTCCGTGCGTTAGAACAAAGAGAACTCGTGAGAGAGAGAGAGATGGATGAGAATGCATTGAGCATCGAAATGCAGCGATACGCGTGCACTTGACAATGGGAGGCTGCAACGAACGCATCTCACCTTCTCCTCTGCCTCTTCTTCGATCCTCTCTGGCCGATGGACTAACCCGTCATCATATCACGAACGATATCACCGAGATTTCCTCCGGAATTTGTGGTCGTGGGGATCGCAGTGCCGAACGGCGTCGACCGATCGAACGTATTTCCCTAGAAAGCTTTGGACTCGTTATCGATGCCGTCGCCGGGTGCCGTCGCCGGGTGCAGTCGTCGGATGCACCGCTGCGTTTCGTTCGACTTGCAAATCCCCCAAGTACATTGTTTCCCGTGGCATGCGCCGCGCTGGGAACAATCGTTTCCATGAATACGAGAATTAGCGATTCCCTGTCCTCTAACGGACCTTTCCAAACCATTTCGATAATTTTAAATTTATTTTAATGCAGTTCAATTTACATAGCCGAAATGCTTCCCTACTTCATGTTCGAAGAAAAAGCTTTTCGTACAAAGTGGAAATATTGTATGAAATCAGCGAAAAGTGGGGAGAAGAGGAAGCAAACTGTACATGAAATCCGATATCCAATCTGCGTTTCTCCTAACGATCCTGTCCGACGCGAGAGCTGCAGAGAGACGCGTAAAACAGCGGACGGCTGGACGAGCGCCAACTTGGAAATAAAAATCGCCGATTCCGTTCGTTAACGTTATCGACATTTTTATGTTCGCTTGCTTTCTTTCTTTTCCTCTCTCCCTCTCCCTCTCTCTCTTTTTCGTTTTACGGCGAAAAAATCAGTGAGATGTCCGAGATTTTCTGGCCGCGATGTGTCCTTGAATGACAGCTTGACGTTTTACCGTAGAATAAAAAGATATATACTTCTATATACTTCTTTACCCGCTGACCGATGACAATTGTAAAATTAAATTTTATAAGTTTTCAAAGTGTTTTATTATTTTGAACGTATTAATCCGTTGTTTTTGTATGTATCTATTATTGATCAAAGACTCCGAAAAAGACGGACTTGGTTTATAAGTTGAAACCAAAGTAAAACAAAGGAGTAGAGAAGTTTCTTTGCAGAGGGAAGGAAGATCAGGAGTTTTCAAGGAAACGAACGGAAAGATGGTGGACTAGGCGACAGCGACCGACTATTTTCAGCTATTCCGAATCCATTACCGTGGTTCCATCCTTCTGTGCCCGAAGTCGACTACGAAGCGATGCATCATCCGTAAGTGAAGCCACGGGCCGACGATCGTAGTTTCTCCCTCTAGCTCTTTTTCCATTGAGATCTTCCTTTCCCTTCCAGAACAAGCTCAAGCTAGGCGGTAGAACGACCATCTTCGTGAACAGGAGTCTCGCAGACTTATAAATCAAAGCTCACGAACAAATCGCTACGAAGATCCCGTGGTGGTTGGTTCTGAGTACTTCTTCTTCTTCTTCTTCTTATTCCATCTTCAACTTTTCTTTTTTTTCCTTTTTTCTTCTCTTCTTTTCTTTTCTTTTCTTTTCCCTCCTCCTCCTCCTCCTCCTCCTCCTCCTCCTCCTCCTACTTCTTCTTCTTCTTCTTCTTCCGTCTGCGCTTTTGAAAACATTTCATAGCTTTTTCCAAAATTCCTTATACCTATTCGAGATTGATATCTATCTATTAAAATCAATTCAGATTTCGTCTAAGTGATCGAAGCTTTGGAAATCGATTAGAAAGCATACTCCTTAAAGAATCGAGCGGAACTTTTGCGCAATTTTCGAAGACGTATTAGTTTGGAAATAAGATACGACCCTTCATGAGATTTTCCTCTCACAGTTATGAACGGCTTCCTCTAAAGGAGGACACGCTATGCCAAACGCGCTCAGCTTGTCAGATGTCAAAACTTTAGGAACGCTGAAGCGTTGAACTTGACGAAGTGCTAGCGACGTTATACGTGTGTACTCGTGCGCGAGCCAGGTCGAACAAGTTGAAACTTAAGGGACTATAATCGGAGACAACTTCGAGCTTTGCCCTTCACTCATCCCAACCCTCCTCTCTTCTTCCTCTAAATAGTTTCCATAGCTTATTCTTTGTCGCATCATATTTTCACTTTTGATATTTTACCTCTACCTCTTCTTGTATTCAATGAATTTATTTGTTGGCAATATTTATCGATAAACTGTTGAATTTCGTTCCAAAATATTGGACAATATTTGAATGTTAAGCTAATCTTAGTTAGAAGAAAAGGAAAAAAGATTATGCGAATAACTCGGTTTTAAAGTAGAATTAATGATGCTACTCTGGTTAATTGAGGCGCGTAGTTATCTTATGAAGATGATGAGAAGTAAGCTACTACATAGTTAATTAATGACGAACGTGCCAACTGTATATCCGTCACTTCAGCTTTCGTAAACAGCGGAGTTCCGTTCCTGTTAACGTATTATAACTCACAGGTATATGAGGGAAACTCGAAAGCTCGTGTACGTGCGCGCATAAGCCTAGCTTTTCATCATAGAACAATTTGGCGATTAAAGAATCGATGCTCGCTTATGTCAAACGTGAACAAATATAAAAGAGTATTCTTAGAAGAAGAAAGAACAAGGCCTTTCGCCCTTGCAACGTGGGATCATTGAAAGATCGTACGACATACACGGGCGGGATGGGGAGGGGGCGGTTTAGAAGAACGAAATAGGCGTCAAGGAAAAAGGTTAATACTTGTTAGTTAGTACTTGTAGAAGGAGCTCTTTGACATCCGCGACTACTAGTAGAGGGAAAAGAGGGAGGAAAAAGGATTCGAGTTCGATTCGCTTCTGTCACCGCACTTTAACGCACGTACGATGCAACGCAGCGGTGGCTCTTTCATCGTATCGAGGAGGGTGCCCATTGTCGAACGGAGGAAGAGAAATTGTAATTCAAGCAGGCAATACTCTCCGTGCGCCGAATAACGCCTCCTCTTCGTACGATGTGCCACTCTAAGAGGCTTTACTTTCTACAGGAAGGAAGAGAGGGAAACAGTGTGCAAGCGCGAGAGGAAGAGAGGAAGTAGGAAAGTAGAGAGAGAGAGAGAAAAAAAAAGAATACGTGACGGTGCTAATGGAAAAACTTACTCAACGAGAAACTCTTTGGAGAAAGAGAGTTTTGTGGTGGTGGGGATGTGATTTTGTATAAAAGTCTGCGGGGAATCAAAAAATAGGTAACTTTAGTCGTTCGATACTAACTCCTCTCTTCGCTATCTTTTATTATTTCTTTCTCGGTTCTTCTCAGTTAGCACGAGCTAGCAAGCACGACGTCGTCGTCCCATCGCTCTTATTACCGTAAAAACGTTTAACGATGGTCCTACTTATTTTCAGTCTACCGTCTAACAAGCTCGCTCGGCTTTCTTTGCCTTTAACTTTGTCATAAACGTTCCAACGTTATATCGCGAGAAATGCAAATTTGATGATTCGGTTCGTCGCGTATCAAAACCCAAAGACGTTTATCCAAAACCTCGGCAGTTTATACTTTATATGGTTTATGCTTTTGTTGTGCCGACCAAATGCTCGTAAATCCTTGAAATTGAGAGTGACTCAGGTGTCCGATACGTCACCTAGGTTCGTTGGATCCTCGCGAATGCTCCAGCTACGCGAACTGAATTCTGAGAGCAACGAGCCAAGGAAGTCGATACATCGACGTCTTTTTCTCCTGCCCCTCTTCCTTATTATTCGCCGTTCGTCTCGTTCTTACTTCTACATCACTAGGATGTCTCCGTTTCGCTTCCTTTTTCATCCAGGAAGAAACGTGAAAGGAATCGAATTATTTCCCCCACTGCAGATTTCAACCTATAAATAGAGGATATCTTTCTATTCCTTAGCCTTTTACGATGGAGAGAAACCGGGAGGGACTTGGAACTGCTTCCAACCTACCTGTCGAATATCCTTCCCAACGTGTATTTTACGAGAACAAGATAAAAGCTTCCAATGACGTCCGCAAACAATGATCGACAAAAAAAAAAGAAGCTAAATATAACCTAGAGAGAGAGAGAGAGAGAGAGAGAGAACAATGTGAAATTATAAAGAGGTCTCATTTTTCGAAATAATAGCTCGGCGATACGCTTTTCCTAATCTCGCGAGACTTACTCGATTCAAAAAAGGAACGAACAAGAAAGAAGGAAAACTCGAATCGACTCTCTCGTTACACCCCTGAGACTTACTAAAGCAGCGCCTGCCTGGAGTTACCCCTTACAATTGCTCGACGCGCGAGCGAATTGGTTGAAAATTTTTTAATTATCCGTTTCTCGGCGATGCGACCTTACTGCACAAACTCTGACCCAGTTACTCGACTTCCAACACCGATGTTTTTTTATTACCCAGTATGAAAAGAAAAATTTCAAATTAATTCGATTAATTAAAAGATGTCACGAGGAGTAGGTACTTTTATTTTATTTTTTCGTCGAATCATTTAACCCATCAATTTTCAACTACGATTACAAAACTCGTGCTAGTGAAATAACAATTAACTCCAAATTCGAACGAGTTCGCATATTTGTATATTTGTTGCATATAAAATCACCGCGTAGGTGCATCACGCGTGTATTTTATACGCGTACGTTAACAACTCGCATCTAGGCTGACAGACGATTGTTCCATTTAAACCCACTGCTCACGGTTAAACAAGAGATCAATTTTTAATCGCTCGGATATGAAAGCGTACTAATAGATTGGCCCTAGGGAGTTGCTTATTTTTCAAACAATATAAACAATATGATCATCTTTTTTATCGATTGCGCGATTTTATTATAATATCTCTTTGACATGGATTTTCATTTATTCCACGAGCTCGTTACGATCGTTTGATCAAATTTTTGTTTGCGGTAACGAGATGACGTTCGAACAAAAACATCGGATGACACATATGTACAATATTACATTATATCTACGGTAAAATAACCGTAAGAATGCATGAAGCAGAAGGATAGGAAGAGGATGAGTTGACATAAAGGCAAAAAAAATGGAAAGAAAGAAAGAAAAAGGTATTATTTGCGGTAGCTGGAGGCCATCGTACGTCGTGGTAAGTAATTCGAGTCGGACTATCTTGGAAACTATCTTCACGGTAATTCTCTCCCTCCCACCCTCCTTCCAACGGGTTGGACACGCTGCAGCTTGAGCAATCTGTCTGCTGTTCCTTCCGGACTAAGTATGGCCGACGAAGTTTGCACACAAGATTAGGCGGTGCATGGACCTCGGTCGTTGGATTTGAGGAGCATTGCCACCGGTTTCACGCTTTAAGGGCGGATAATAATAGCGCGAAAGGGCAACTGGCGAGTAGATTAGCAACGGAAACTAGACTTCGAGTGAGAATCTCGTGACAAACTCTGAATCGAGCAGAACATATGACATTTAACGTTTTCCTTTCATTCGATTCTAACCGATACTGTATAATATTATAATCTAAAGGTATATCGATCCTATGATAAAGATAATTATAACAATATCATTCGACAAATTGAATTCACGTAAGGGTATATACGGAATACGATAAAAAGCTTTTCATTATTTTGAAGAATTACAAATGAAATTCAATATTTGTGAAATAATTAAATCGTTTTAATTAAACGCTTATACATACCTCGGTGCATCAATTATTGTAAATAAACGTATTTTAATCGTTATCGAGTAGATTCGCGGAATCATTGTGTAAAATGTAAAAGATAATTTGTACAAATATTTAATCTTATTCGAAATGATAATATTTAGCGAAGAAACTAGATAAATATTCATTTCAAGCTGCTATTGTTTAAAATGCTAAAACGTGCCAAAAGTTTCGTTCGATTCAAGATAAGAAATAATCGAAAGTTCGATTTGTATGAAGCAACGCTTTCGAAAGAGAACATTGTGTTTCCCTTGTTATCGCATTGTAACATATGCAATGTGCAACAATGCCACTTCCTCGAGATACTTGCTCGCACCTTTTCGATAAGAATTACGCTATCTAGTCTGACCGTTCGCGTGAAAGCTCTACTCGAATAGATGAATCACGCGATGACTCAAGCGATGACTCACGCGATGCCGCACTTTTCCAGCCGCGTAAATTCGCCGAAGGTACTGGCAAACCTTTCCAAACGATCGTCTTTCTAATTTCAGTCTAGCGTGCATTTTGAAAGAAAGAAGAAATAGAGAGATCTTCGAAAGATCTTACAAAATATATTCGCATATTTCTTCAACAAAATGAATCAAACTATAGTAGCTGCAATAAACAACATGGATCGATAATAAAACTCTAAATATAATTTAAATTGGCCATAACGTTATCGTGCATAGATGAAACGATTTATTTTCGAAAGAAATTGATAAGTCACCGTCTTCTTTATTACGAAGATAAACGCGTAGGTGTAGCAATAGTATTAGCTATTTTATTAACAAGAAACTATTTTCATTGATTACTATATCTCAAAGGGAATAAATGATGTTAGGAAAAAGAAAAAAAAAGAAAACGAGAGAGATTCTTTGAAATCTATGAAGAGGTTATGAAATCCTAAGCAGCTGTTCGCCGAATCGTTTTCCCGACGGTTCTCTAGATTTTCGCTTTGCGAGAACGCAGCAAAGAAAATGTGTGAGTCGCTGGGGAAACATCGAACTCGATAGCGACTTTCATCGCATCCCCTGCACTTATCCTGTAAACGGACCACTCTTCTTAAACCTCTTCCTCTTATTTTACTTCTTTTTCTTCTCTTTCCTCTCCGTTATTCTTTCCTTCGTTCCCGTTAAGCTTTACTCTGTCCTTTTTTTTCATGCCTCCCACCTATTCCGCAACTGATTTTCTTACAATAACAGGCGGGTAACAACGTTTCAAGTCTATCATAACTTTGATCGCATTTGTGGAATCCTCTAGCATAATCTCACTTCCTTCCCTTCATTCTCTCTCTCTCTCTCTCTCTCTCTCTTTTTCATTTGGCTGAACGTTTACATTGTACTTCATAGCAAGAGAGATGGTACGGAACGAAGAGAAGAAAACACGGTCGAACATAAAGTCTTGCTAAGATTGAACTAAGGAACACGATCCTTTAAAGTTGCACACCGGTCATGCGGAAATTGCGTATTTACCATCCTTCTCGAAGTGACTTACTTTTGTTAAGAAATACCGAGGGAGGCCGACGAAAACCGCTTTGTTGAACATCCTGCTGATTTTACCTCTTTCTTTCCTTACCTTCAAATATCAAAATAAAATAGAAAAGAAAATAAGAAAAATAATTTACTGAATAACTAAGCGAATTTTTTAATCATAGAAAGTACAATCAATTCGCGGGAGAGTGAGTTGTCGACTGAAAAGACGCGAAATTTTACTTGATTATCTCTGAACGAAAACCGAGCTGAGATATTGTAGATATTGCTTGAAATATCTTACAAAACATCAATCTATGAATTTATACGAGCCAGCAAGTGTAAAGGATCTTACACGAAAAAGGAGGAAAAAAAAGAATGTTGAAAAAGGTAGATCGTAGGGAAATTCTCAAACGAATATTTCCCATGTTCATCGATTGATTTCTCAACCGTTGGCTTCGGAGGATTTGGAATAAAGCCAGAATGGTCGCATTGAAACATTATCATAAGAACGATTCTAAAATACTGCGTTAGAGATTTACCTGCTCTATTTTTTTTCCTCCTTTTTCTAAATCCCCATGTACAAATATTACGGATATATCTTTGTATCCTTTTTTCCCTTCACTTCCCTGAGATCCCTACAGCCCAAATGTTCACGCTCTCATGGGTGTCGTAGAGAAGGGAAAGGTCCATGTGCGTTGCAGTTTATGGCATATGACTTTGGTGAAAGTTTCATGAATCGTGCATGCCTTCCTCTCAGCGACAGGCAACACCAAACTTGCCTCCCACAGGTAACAGACTAAAAATCCTAAAAACTAAATAAAACAGAAGATTTTAAAGCGAAGCGACGATTATAACTAGTATTGTATTCTACGCGGATATCACATGGATATATACAAATATCAAAATAATTATAATGAACATAATGTGAAATCACAAATATTTAACCAATTTCGACGTACATAGATATATCAATTCAGAACGAATTTTCTATTACTTCCATTTTTTCATAATTACATGTTCCTACGATCAGGAAAGAAATAAACAAACAAACAAAATAGAAAAAAAGAAAACAGAAAAATACAAAAAACCCAAATGAAAAAAGAAGTAATAGTTAAAATTTGTTAGGATTAACGAGTAAACGAAGAAGACAAATTTCGAATGGACTAATTAAATATGACGAAGTCGTATCTTTAGAACGACACGCCCTTCTCAAATTTCTTCCTCTCTCATTAAACTTACAGTCTTTTTCCACGCTTTCAAATCGAATAATAATACACGATGATGATTTTGCCACGTTCCCGTGCTCACGAAAGTTTAGTTTTAACACTCGTTGATTATTCTATAGTTCATTATTATGATACTCGTTTAATTGTGCACTCATTATAGGTCTAACCTATAGCGACTTATTACGTTGACTACCTCTGTGCTTCGTATTTTCAGCCATGCCAGCGTCTGCTTCCAACCGATAATTAAAAGCTTTGCAACTCTCTTCTACTCTTCTTTACCTTCTTCCTCCTTTTCTATCTTATTATTCTTTTATCTGTCTCTCGCTCTTTTTTACTCCTCTTATGTTTCACTCTCTCTTCAACTCTTGAATTCGCTCGTAGACTGTTTATAAGCGAGCAAGAAAAAAGGATATGTATATAGTATTAAGATAAGGGTAAACAAAAAGAAAATAAAAGAAAGAGAGTGAGGGAGAGAGAGAGAGAGAGAAAAAAAAAAGAAAGAGAAAGCCATTTCAAAAAGGAAAACGCGGAAGCTCATTAGCGCAGCATTAGACGCGAATGCGATCGCTTTCGAGCATGCTTGCAATTAACGCGAATCTCTATAAATGAAAACGATGATGGCACTTTTAAAAATCGCCTCTTTCACGATGAAAATCGATGGAAAGTCGATCGAAATTCGATCGAAATTCGCTCTTTTTTCAAGCATATCAAGCGACGGAATTGCATTCCTTGATTATTGGATTGCGAATTTCGCGATTAAACAGCAATAGGAAAAACGAGAGAACATTAAGGAATAGAAATGTGAACAAGAACCAAAAATTATCCTATAGGGAGACTAGGATTTTTGACATCTTCCTCCCTCTTTCTTTTTCATTATTAATAATAGGTCTTTTTCTTCAAATCGTTAGATAGAACATATGTTTTCCGTACGATCCTATAATAAATAACTAATGGTTCTTTGCTATTACTATTGGTTCGTAAAATAAAAGAAATTTTAATGATTTACGCTTCAGCAGATAATTGATTTCGTTGAATAGTTTAAAATCGTTTGAGTGGTGCAAAATGTTCAAGCTGATCGCAACGTTCACATTTCATGCCAAACGTTGGATCGCGTTGCGCAATTGACGGGTGCACTTTGATGCACTGTGGTGTGTGTTCCATCAAAATCTATTCAAACGAACAGTACCACACGCATGTCATCTTTTGACAAAATTATTTCAAAGGTCTTCGTTATTCGAACGATTAATTAACACATTCACATTTCCGATAGCTGCGTCTTTTTATTTCCATTTCTTATTATCGAATTTTATTATAGAAATGCGTTGTGTTAAATAATCTCAGACGATTCTTATGTATTCCTATTTTCCTGTACAATAGATAATTACGGGTGATAATAATAAAAATAAAATCTATCGTTTACACGTATTGATCCTATTTGCTTTTATGCATTTATCAACAAAAAAAAAGGGGTACTTAAAAATTGTCTTAATTTTCTTTTTTTAATGAATTTAATGAAAAATTATTACAAATCGAATTATTAAATAGAAAAACAGATTAAAATATATATATATATATATATATATATATATATATAGATCTGAGGGAATAGATATCGCAGTTATTCCGATTTGATAAAGTACTTCGTTATTATCTCCGGGCCGAGAATATTTCTCTGAAAATGGATATTACAGGGTGAAATGAAATCGAAGAGGGAGGATGATTAGCAAAAGGAAGAAGGTAACTGCGATATAAACGATACGAGACCGAACGATGTTCAAAGAAGACAAAATTAATAAAAGGCCAGAGTAAAAGGTAGAAAATCAAAAACATATCTACCAATATGTTTTTCGATTATATTTTCAACATTCGTATTTGCAATTTGGAATATCCGTATGTATTATATAGATTTTTTGATCTATAAATTTATAGTTCAAGAAAATAAAAAATAAAAGAAGTTAAAAATTTCTAATATTGATTTTGTATTCATTAAAACTGATTTATTCCTTCTCTCATTTTATCTTCTTCTTCTTCTTTCTGCGCACTTCTCTCACTATTTCATACTTTATTGCAAGTTTTAATTTTATTATCTTTAACCGATCAAAGTTTCGCTCGGAAATGTATTCTATCCTGTAGGGCTCGATAATCGAGGTACTCGAAGTTTACTAAAATAATGTCAGCACCCTTACCCCTTCCCTCCCGACCCTTCGTACTCTATCCCTTTTTCGTAGAATTTTCTAAAAGAAGTAATTACCACCTGTCCGAGAAAAACAACGATTCTCGTACGTTCACTGTTTGTAAGATAACGGTCTAATTTAAACTGGCGCCTCGCAATAGAGAGAGAGAGAGAGAGAGAGAGAGAGAGAGAGAGAGAGAGAGAGAAGAAACGATTCGAAAGCAAACGGTAAGAGAAGGAGAAGGAGGTAACGCGCGCTTGGAACGACAGGCGCTCTCGGGTCTTGGAAAGGAATCGTGCTCGAGATACGAGCTTATCGCAAAGGCAATTCATTTCCTCGTTTTCAGAAGTAGCTGACTCGGTTGCGTATGCATTACGCGCTGTCCGTTTATTTACTTCCAAAGCATCTCTCTAGTTTTCTCTTCTTTCCAACTTCAAACATCATTGATGAGAAAAGTGAGTGAGAAAGAGGGCAGGATAGATGCCAAAAGGAGAATTAATAATCCACGCTATCCTAGAATATGCATCTTTAATGATTTCTCTTCTAACGGCTAAGATAAAATATTTCATGACCGTCGGTAAACCAAACTTGTTATAAATGAGAAATCAACCGGTCCTTTCATTTGCGATAAATGATACGCAGGGAGAAGTACAGTCCTTCTTCCGTTCGGAAATATTAACAGAAAGGAAATGTTTGGTTCCTTCTTTTTTCTTTTTTTTTTCCCCTAGGAATTTTTCATTAAAGTGGAAAAACTCGTTACGCGATATTAATATCAGAACGTGTAAACGAGTTTTGGCGTTATTTAAAAATAAGTTAACTTTTATCGAGTTGCGAGGAAGGAAGTTGAAATTTTGTTGTTATCATCGATATTAGTAATGACGGTTTGAGAAGGAAATAACATTCGGAGAGAAATCGATGGCACTCGCGAATAACGACGAGCAAATGGCGCGCATACCGATCGCTATTATTACATCATAGGGATTTCAGAGTCACGATCGTAGGACGATTCATTAATAGAATAATTGCATTTCTCTAATCACGTTTGGAAGCAGATACCGTCGGTCCCTTCGGACAAGATCTACCAATGCGTTTCGACGGATTGTAATAGTACTTCACGAAGGTGAACCAAATCGTACTGAACATCGTTATATCATCCGTTTCAATAGTTTGCCTATAATCATCAAAGCCATATTTCGTTTGGCTTTATTTTATCGTCAGAAAATTTGATGCGTCCTCTGTCAAATAGTATACCGATTTTCATCGGATTTCTCTCATTTCATTTGAAATTAATAAAATATAATTATTAAACACCGGATATATGTAACCGTTATTTGTATATTTGTTTTATGCAATACTATATAGGCATTTGTTATTTTGCCACTTTTACTCTTTCGCAATTATTTCTTTTAAATATTGTATTTTCTGTACGCTGCCTTTTTTTTACAATATCCATGCGTATACGAATATTTCTATTTGTCCAGTTTCATTAAAAACATCAAATATTTTTTCGATTATCAAAGATACTAGGTTGTTATTTTATATCCCCATGTAGAAATAATATTTATTTTAACAAAAACGCTATTAATCGTAAAAACTTATCGTCTCGAACATAAAAGTTCTTTCGTTTGAGCGAAAATAAAAGGAAAAGAAAGAATAAACTTTCAGAGAAACGGATCGGTCGGTAGGCAAACGAATTATACGAGTTCTTGGTTTAATTTCGACTCGTTTTGCGAGTGTTAGTTTCATCCCTTCGTCAAATCTCAACGCAAGCGATGCGTTAACAGCGAATAGGAGACAGCTGTTATTCGAGCGAATGATATTTAAGTGAGATTTAAGCGGTTTTCTCGTTAACAAAAAATGCGCGTTAAGAAATCAAAATGTTATTCGTAAATTAGTCGGAGGAATGATGCAAAAGGAAAAATCAATTGGAAGCATTTTACGATTACTATATATATCGTTGGAGACAAAAAATAAAGGCAAGAAAAGAAAGGAAATAGAATTAGAGAAAGGTAAAAGTCAGATAGGCGAGCGAAAGAATTCGTAGGATGCGGACATGCGGCCAAGGGAAATATAAATCTGAAATTATAAAGCAATTTCGTGAAAATCAGAAGAAAACTCACGAGAAAGAATATTAGTCGTCTCGGAAGGGCTGCAGGCGGTGTTTGTATGTGTACGTTTGCGTGGACGTGTTTAAGTTAGACGCGAAAGGGGAGAAAAGAGATAGGAAGGTAAGGGAGAGGTTTCAGGGAGGGGAATAGTCTTGCTCTCGGTAAAGTATTGCAAACGGGGTCCGCTTGTCTTAATCGTGCATTACTCTTTCCTCGCCCTAGGGCCGCTTTTTTCTTTTATTCTTTTCGCAACTTCCGCAACGATTATGCGAAGATACGAGAGAAGTAAAATATGTACGACAGTTGGAATCGATTTTCCTTATGATAAAACGCGTACAGTACGAGCCTTTGGACTCTGAAACGACGCTCCGTTACTTTGCATATTAATCTCTTTTGGCTATGCTCGATGTCTTTTTCTCTGATATTCTTTTTATTCTCGTCTCTCCTTGGTATCCTTCGCACCGAATATATTTATTGCGATGAAGAAGTATACGCGAAACGCGATTCGTCGGCACGAAATATATTTTCGGAGCAGTCATGTATCGCGCGGCGATCTTTAAATTCCGATTAATCTTCCTTTTCTTCGATTAAATAACAAGTATTCTGAATTTCATTAATAAAAATACTTTTTCACAAAAGATTTATGCGTGTTTTTTTCAATGCATACTCGATTGAAAATCTTCCAATCATAAATATAAAAGAAATATAAAGATACAAAAAATCACAGAACGATTTAAATGTGCAAATTCTTAGCTTTCAGCGATTTTAATCTCTGTATATTTGTCGAGAACCGACGTATATCTGTGCTATTTCAGCCACCTTTTTTTAACAACCAACTGTATTAATAATTCATGTTAGTGCAGCATTGAATTCAAGTGCGGTGTAATCACGGATAAGTTATATTCAAGAGAGCAAAGGTTATAAGAAGAATTGAGGAGTCCTCCGTGGAATCCGCAATCATATCCTATAATAAAATAAAATGAAAATTAAATAAAAACAATTCTTGATTTATCTCTGTGTGTTGAACTTGTAAACATATAGAAATTATTTAAAAAGGTATCTTGTAGGTGCATTGTAATCAATCTTCTGAAAAATAAAAAAAGTAAAATGATAATTAAATTTCAACGAACAATAAATTTTAGACTACTTCCTGCTACTTGTAAATATATAAAATTTATTTAAAATAAACATTTTACAAAGTAAATTAGTTTCTATAAATAAAATAGATGGAAGGAAGTAAGGAGAGATAAAAATGTGATATCAATTAGGAAGTTAAAAGAAACTAATGACAATTATAATGTTTATGGTAAGCAGTCTTTGGCTGAATTTTATATATAGCATATGAAAAATATGATATACATTACACGGTAAGTAATATCCATTGCCCGGGTCTAACCACGAGGAAGTAACCGCTTCTGAAGACCCAAATTTGAATGAATATTAATTAAATATTATTGGGCAGTAACAGAGAACTTACATAGAACTGATTAAAAAACAATCTAAGTAATCAGAGCAATTTATGTTTACGTTTCGGCTAGATAACGAAACCAAGTTTAAAACAGTCATATAAAAACATAAAATAAACATATATCCCATTATATATTTTCTATTCAAAGTACATTAATAGTAATGTAATGTTTAAGCCAATATACATATATGTTTTTAAACAATCTGAAATATAAGTAGAGTGCATTAGAGTATTAAAATAATTATTAATTAATGGATAGAGAGAAATTTCTATTGTTGACTAAAAGTTCGGAGTATATGATCTATGCACCATCCTCTTCGAAATTCACCGTTGAACTGAATCATTGTCTTCTATGAAAATAATTCTATTGAATGTTGTTTATATGAGACTTTCCGAAAGTTGCGCATGTTTATGGCAGGAATAATAATCCTAATAAATAGAATTTAAGATTATAATTGTCTCTTATTTTATAATTGTGTTAAAGTCTATGTAATTTTTTAAACAAAAGTGCATTTGCTTAAACATTGATATTTGTATATGGATAGAAATAATTAAGAAAATAAAATATATAAAACAAAATGTCATTGAAACAATCAAGTGTGTGAATAACTAATGGCCAACATATTTTTATTATCCATCACAATAAAACATAAAAATAAACTTTGAAACTATACTTTAGACATTTCTTTTGCAAATTTTAAGCACCTAACACGGTCTTTTTTTTAAACATTATATCGTCTTCTATCAGAATACCTTCAACTTGCGTATACTGAAAAGATCAGTAAAGATTGTAAAATCATAATATTAATTTAACTATGATCAAAACATGGGACAGACATTATTTAAGGTTTCCACTCTATTTTCTCAAATTACGATGCTATAGTAATCCTAAAATCACAGTAATGGCATAATGTATTTTATCTTTATAGTGTTGGTGTTATCAATTAGCAACATCCTGTTAATTAGTAAAGTTCAGTTGGTGACAGGTTCTCCTACTTGTCGGTGAATACCTAAATTTACTGAGAACTTCGTTACTCTAGTTTGGGCGTTTATTACCTCAATTTGACATCTTACCATTGTAAGAGGAAGAAAGAGAGATAGAATATGTGTGTGAGAAAGAGAAAGAAATGAACAGTCGGACGTTATTACAACCGTTCGTTGAATAAGTCACTAACAAACCATTCATTACTTTTTCATATACTTCAATTCTAAAATAAGAAAGCATAGTAAGAAAATATTAATGAAATATTGATCTAAATACAATTTACAACGAAATAAAATAATAAATGGATCTGTCGTATACTCATATCAGATATATAAGTACTGTTGACGAGTACCAACGATGAGAGGAGCGATGAAGAAGATGTTTTATGTAGAAAAAAGTAGCTATGCGAATGTAAATAAATCGCAAATTGATTTATGAGAAAAACAGTATGGGTACAATCCGGTGAGAGGATCAGCGATTTTTTCTTACCGAAGGTGCGTAGGAAGGTGCTTGTATGGTAGTAATAAATGCTTATCTGACCTCGACTCGAGTTTAATCAGAGTTGCACTTGCAATTCCAGCCGCATATCGGCATAGATTTGAGTTTAGAAAATTTGGTTTTGAAAATAACTTAATACGTGTACTCTTTCGTAAAAATCAAAACCAGGAAGTAAAAAGCGCGCGAACTGTTAAGGCGCAGACGCTAGCAAAGTGCTACCGCCTCTGATAAGATGAAACGAATAGTATTTTCAAATATAATATATGCATGTAAACCGAGAATGGCTAGCAGTGATATTTTGATCACGTCGGATAAGCTCACCTTTTATCTACGTACTCATTCTCTCTCTCGAGATTTTCTACGAATTAAGCGCGAACTACAATACTTGTCGCCCCTTCGTCCACTTTTTCCTTGTTTTCTTCCCTCCGTGAGATTTTCAAAACGAAGACGACGACAAATTTTCTAACCATTTCGATGATTCCTTCCGTGCATATGCGTTCACGAATAAGTCTCGAGATCCACGATGTGATTCTTCCTTCTCGCGCGCTCTCTCGAAAAAGATTTCGGATTATCAAGGAAAATTTACGGCGGATAGGAACTGCAAACTTGCTTCGAGCCAAATAGATTTGGCTCGAGGACGATCGTAATTCTAAAACTCGGGGATCCTCGAATTTATCGAGCAGGGATTTTGACGAAATTCATCTTTAATGAAAAATAAATACAGCGACAATTTTGTTAAATGTTACATATTTCTGTGTCAAGCCGGTACTCTTTGTATTTTCTTTTATAATTAAATTTGTAAATTGAAGTTTGATGAAACTAAATAAAATCGAATTTACTATACATGGCCGGTCGTGCGCTAACGAATTAGACATTTTTTCAGAAAAAGGAGCCTCGAGTAACACGAGCATCGAACAACTAAATTCGTTAAGGTTGTACGACGTGCTACGTTGTAATTGAGTTTATCTTTCGTTGGTGCACCAACGTAGCAGAATTTTATGAGGACGGATCGTTATAGTACGTCACAATATCGAGCTTAGTATTTGTATACCTTAACAACCCAGGTAAAGAGCACTTTTGAGGTTGCGCAAGATTCTAATGAGATATACACTCGATTGCAAAGCTTCCCCCCTTACACAATAACTCTAACGTTTCTCAGATATTTATTCCTACCGAGCGATCGGATTTCACAAATCACTTCGAAATAATTGCCAATATTTTCATCTCGTTATATACATATACATATGTACATATGCTCCGAGCTCAATTCTTTTCGTTGAAATTAATGGCACGTGCTCTTACGAGAACAAAACTGTCGATGCAACTAATTTCATTTCCTTTTGGCAGTTTCGTGCTTCGAAACCAAAGTCCCACGCGAGGATGACAAAATAAATAAAAGTAGTTATATATGTACATAGATACACACATACATACGAGTTATTGCCCGTGTATATACTATGATGATATTTTCTTTGTACATCTGTGTTATATAACAATACGTATATATGTTATGATATATGATGTATAACATATACAAGACAATCCGCAGCGGTACGTTTGCCTGCATAGACAACGTACCAACAGATTTCTACAAAAATCACAGAAGAATCCTACTACACAAGATAATATCATTTTTATATACCCTCTCTCTCTCTCTCTTTGTCGTCATCTTACGGAATAACCAAAGAAATATATCTTATACCTTCTCAAATATCTTGAACATCATTGATAAAATGAACAAGTTCGGCTTATATATCTATTCGAAAGCTATCGACATTCTCTTGGATTCGTTTACTCCTAAATAAAAGAAACTACAGAAATAACTATCGCAATAAAATTTTCCTAATGTTTTAATATAGAAAAAATCAGAGAAATAATTTCATTAAAATATAATTTTCTTGAGAAACGAAATAATGGGACTATCGAAATGAAACATTGAATACAGAAAATCGAATCTACGTATATGCATTTACAAAATATTTATCAACATTCCGAACTTACAAAATGTCCTAAAACATCTTTTCCCATGTCAGTTATAAATATATTCTATACATGGTCAAAAATTCGGTATTTACTTGCAATGTTGCATTCTAGCGATTTCGACCGTTTCGATTAGTTCGGAAAATGTTGGTAAGAAATTCTTGCCTGTGTATATGTCTGTAAGTATATATCCGTATAAAGAGAAATCGAAACCTCTCGATTTGCTAGAGATGAGCCTTAACACCGTGGCACTTAACACCATCGACATTCACAGTGGTACTATTGCACTTTAGGCTGTCAAAGACCAGCGTTCTAAGGGCATGACGCATAACGAGGCCTAATAGCGAAATGACCCTAATTGACTGATTGATTAATGACAAGGCACTGACTGCATATTCCCCTCTGATTGGAGAATTCAAAGGGATGAAACCGCGCTTCTATATGTATAGGGATACTCGCTGTTTAAATCATCTGATCCAAGTACCGAACAATCCGTCCATCTATGTAATAATAATAAACGAAATATATATATATAGAATGTAGTCGAGTAGATGATACAACTGGACAGAGAATAATCCTACATGTCAAAATAAATAGATCGAAATAAGTAACATTTTTTCGTTTACAAATTTCAAATTTAAATTTTAAATTGAAACCTTCGGCTAACACGATACAGCTTTCAATTAATCTCTGTTTTATCTTCTAGATAGTTTGAGAATTTGAAAATCGTTGTCGATAATACTCGACTGCTGCTGCTGCTGCTGCTGAGTCCATATAATATAGACAAACTAAACATAGAAGGAAAAAGTAATACATCTCAAAACCGTACGCGTATTTCAGGGAATTTTATTCAAAAGCAAAACCTCGAATAAAAAGATGTTAGACATTTTTCGACTTAGACGGAAAGAATTGTTACGTCGTCGTTTGTATATCTTACAATTTACCAAGATACTACTGTTCTATGGAAGCTTTTATTCAAATAAAAAAGTTAAAGGAGCTTCGGGCCATTCATAATTTTGTAAATAAATCACATAAGTACTTACGTTCGAAGTCGAAACTTTCTCACCATTGGCGCGCAGAGACATTCTTCTTTCTTTATTACTTTTAACGAACCTTCCAGATGTATATAGAAAGTTCATTCGCAAATTGATCCCCACGGAAATCTGTCCTCTAATAAATGAAGCATAGAGTAAAGAGTTTGAGGTCTATCTCATTAGTAAATTGCACCGTCTAAAATGATATACCACGTTTGTTTGTTCATTGATGCATTTGTCGAGTCATTCTTTCTCTACGTTGATTATATGGAGCCTACCGATCGATTGGCCGATCGAACGAACGATATTTACCGAAATGGTTTAATTGAATTGGACGGTAAAACCCTATTGCATAAATTGCCAATAATATTTAATAAGCTTGAAGCATTTTCATCGCTTATAGATATTTAATGTATGCAATATATATATATATATATTATGCATAGCACTCTGTTTTATAATAATTATGAATATAAATTGAATGGCTATATAATTTTAATCTAAAACTTTGCAATCCTTAATCGTCTACTATGCATAGAATATGTCGAATATAGAAACGAGTCGTAAGTAATTAAAAACTAGTAAAGCTTTGAGGGTTTTTTATGTTGCACTCGCGATCTTCCTACAATGATGCGAGTAGTACAAGTTTTAGTTACAAGAAACTTCTGCTGATCTAGTACATTCTTTTTCTGTCATCATATCCGAGAAGAGCCAAATTCCTCTACCTTTTATCCATCAGGATTAGAAGATCCTGCTAGAACTCCAGCTCCCTATTTTAAATTAAACCGAGGATTAAGCCAAAATTAGCCTTCTTAATTCAATTCAAATCCCCTTGGGGCCATAGCCGTCTCGCCACAGCATCTTCTTACCGATTCTTAAGTGCCCCAAACCATTCCTTTTTCCTCTCTTTTCTTATCATTCTTCCTTTCTTCTGTTTATTCTTCATCTTCAACTCGGTGTATTAAAAGCATTGAAAAATAGTTAAATAATCGTAATCGACAGATTATAGTTCAATTTCATTTCTTCGAAGAAAAAATATTCAATACCTGATCTAACTTCCAATCTTCTTAATATTTTGATAACTCTTGCGAGTTATTTATCTCGGTAATTCTCTCTCGTGAAATTGAAATGAAACCGTTAGTAGTTACAAACTTTTATCATTTTTGTTAGTAGAATATTATTATTAATATTTAGCTCTATTTTAATAAGATTACATTTCTGTTAATAAAAAATATCGCAAAATGCGGTTTATAAGTAACATCATTATTTATTTATGTAAGAGTTATAGAATTCTCGATGATTAAGTTTTACGTCGATTTAACGGATCAAAGAAAAATAACATTAAAGGGAAAAGTGAAGAATCGGTTGATTAAAAATATGAGAATCCCCTTTGCATGTTATTTCTAGAAAAAGGAAAGGCCAATAGATTTTCACACGAAGGGAACCCTCTTTGGAAATTTTAGCGATACCCGAAGTAGTCATATCTTTTGGGTAAGAGCTCGAGCTCGATATTCGAATCGCCATCGTATTATTTTCGTGGCGAATCATAGAAATCTAGAGGCCGTGAAACATCCCCTCGAGTAGTTTTCCGTAGTGCACAGAGGATTCTTGTAAAACTTCTATCGGCGTTTGCGGAGTGAGCCAAATAACTTTACCCCGGTGGCGACGACGACGACAACGAAGAGCTCGAGTTAGAGAAGGAAAATAGAGGAAAAAGAAGAGGAAGAAATGGACGAAAACGAGAAGGAGAAGAAAAATAAAAAGACAAGCTCGGTAGCTAGTTCTGTGTACGCGCATATACCCACCCTATAGGTGTTTGTTATGTGTGTGACTTTGTTAGAATAGGAAAGTCACTTCCGAGAAAACTAACTACCCACAGTTAAACTCCTTCGGATGACGTTTGTGAAGAATGCTAAGATGAGAATTTAATCCGTAAAAGAAACTCTTTTTAGATAGTATTTGATAACACTTATCAAAATCATATGTGATTTTTTGGTTCGACGGGAAAACAAAAATATGAAACATTTTGATATTCTGTTTTATTTGAAAGTGTGAATAGTTAATAAAGAAAGGTCGCAGGTTTAGCGATAAAGTGGATTAACGTAGTGACAGCTAATTAAAATTCGCCTAGATCGTTATTTCAATCGAATAATTAACTAAATAACCCATCGACGAAGTAGAAACCACAGTAACTCGAGACTCGTGACACAAGCGTTGTGGCCGATGAAACGGCCGACGTTGTTCAACCGAGAACGCTTTCCAACAGTGCGTTACTTTCAAAGTCATACGTAGGAAAATTTGGTTTCGTTAATTGAAATGGCCCAATTGTCGAGGCTGCTGGAGGTCGAGCTAATCGATATGCGGCTTCCCTTCGGCCCCGGCTTTCTCTTATCCTGCTGCTGAAACTCCAAATTATTTTGGTCGTTGCCAAATCTGAACGTAGATATAGGAAATAGGAGAAGAGGGATAGAAGGAGACGACAAACATCCGGGCTACGTCATAGCACCAAATTTTCAATGGAAATGTTACTACTTGGCCCTCTCTGATTAATACGCAAACATATCGATCGAAACTATTTGCAATATTAACCGTCATATTGCACATTATGTATTTGCTTACATATTGCCCTTCGATAAGGTTCTAAAAGGACTTACCCTGTTTACCGTTTCTCGATTGAACCCCTACTTCTCTCCTTTCAGTCATGCTACATTTGATGTATCGAAATGTAAAGCCGTCTAGTTTAGTTCAAACGTACCGCAATATCGTCTTTCATTATATCAGCAAGGAACATAATCGTTGTAGCTTTGCGAATACAGTTACTTCCTCGTTGAGATTCGATGGCGCGAGAATATTCGGATATCTTTCCGAACATATATATGTACAAAGAAAGGTACGAATCTATTTCGCTCGATACTCTCAGTATTATCGACGAACGTAACAAACTCAAGCGAAAACCCTTCGAAACACGTCAGTCACATTACGTAATAACAATAAATAAGTAACGATATCCGATATATGCCTGCTCGAATTTGACACTCTCGTCCGTTCTATTCGTTCTTTACTTCACTTCTTTCGTACTTAAACAGATAAGAAAGCAAAAGCTTATCCATTTCTATAGTTATCCATGATAATTATAAACCGAGTTATTAAATGCCTAATTATTAATCAATGTTATGAATAATTATATATTTAAATAATGATTTTTATTCAAAAGACTATACATATTTACAACATTTATAAACACCTACAAAAAATCGTTCTTATGATCACGTTTATATAGATTTTACCAAACTTTCTTTTCGACTAGGTCTTTTCATTCCAATGGAGAATCAGGCGTTAGAGAAAAACGATTTAATTTAATTTGAATGTAAAATTCGTCTTTAACGAAAACAAAGCTAGATTATGAAATTTGGCGAATATAAACTTGATTCAATAGACAGCTGCTCCGAAGGAAATATAATTGCAATTAAAAACTATTTGACGCTAATGTATTCGTCATTTAATGTACGATCGATGTCACTTTACTAATCGTTGGGTACAAACCGTCACTCGAATTCTTCCAAGATACTAAATGAACCTTTTAGAAGAAGATTAAAATGATTTTCATTTATATTTTATTATCGTTTTAACAACAGAACAGATATTTATCTCTCGATGTTTCACCTAACTCCTATAACACATTAATAATATGCCCAAAGTTAATAAATTAATTACAAAACGTGTCTAAAGATTTATTTATGATCGATCGTATATAAATGTAGAAAACAAAGGAAAGCTTCGCTAAAAAATTGATTCTACAAATGCGCTTGCAACGAATATTATAATCTAAGTTGAAGTAGGTGAGAACTTTAGATATAAAATGTCGACGCTTTGATCGATCTCATTGCGAACTCAAATACATCGCTAGATGGAGAGCTACGAGAAGCTCAGATATAGACACTGGCCCGTTCTTTGCACATGTATTATTCCAAACCACCTGAAAGCTTTTCGTTGTACAAAAGTGTACAAAAATCTCGAAAGCTTTCGTACAAATCGTAAGTCACTGTCCGGCTTCCATCTCGACGATCGACTTAACAAACGTGGTTTATCCATTGAAGGATTACTATTCGGTACTGAGGTGAATTGTGGATTTAAGTAGGTAGCTTTGAAATAAGAAGGAAAAGCAAGGTAAATAACCCAAGAGCATTTCGAAATATAATCGGAAAAGTCTATCTTCGATGAGTTCCTATCAGAGAACGCAAAGGCACACGCAAAGGCACACGCAAAGGCACACGCAAAGACAAATCTTAAAGTAGAGATCAATGGGCGGAAATGGAGAGGTAAAAGGGGATAGGCTCGCAATTACGCCATGATGGAGATGTAAGACACGAAGATGTAATTATTAGAAAGTCGTTCCAATCCACCGAATAGATACATTGTGAGAAAAATCAGGTTGACGTTTTCCCAGTGATATCGATCGTCCCTCTGAATTAAAAGGAATGTTGATAGATACATTTCCCTAAAGCGTTTTATAAACTTCTCTCTTATAATATTATAATGAAATTAATATCCTATTGATCGGAAATATCGTTAAAAAAAAAATCTCGATCGATAGAAATCGTAAGTATCATACGTATTACGTAGTATGGAACGTAATGTTAATGTAAACGTATTTTTATGGAAAGTAATGCTTCGTTAATTTGTCCCATATAGATTTTCAGCGCATTTTGTAGAAATTACAGGAAGCGGTCATTTGACTATTTTGTGGTGGTAAAGTCATTCCCTCGACATTAACTCGCAACCGATTCAATTTCTATCTCATACTAATCTTTTAGACGACGACGACGACGACGACAGCCCACGGTACAGGACGAAAGGGAAAGCAATTTGTAGTTATCGTTCGATCGATTGATCTTACGTCGATTCGAATCACAAACGATATAATGTGCTCGATGATATTACGGCTTGAAAATCTACCGTTAGGTCGGTAAACTGCCATTCAATTACCGATTTGGTAGAACATTGTTCGGAGATATCAAACGTAGACAGAGCAGCTGGACGGCTGTGAAACCGAGCGATCGAACATTACGCATCCGTTAACACGAGACTCCGAGTATGAAGCAGGCTTAATATCTGATTTATGCCTCCGTTAAGCTTCCGGTGCGTGCATCGTAGATACACAGACACGTATCCCGTCTGTTGGAGTAAACGCTATGCTTTACTACGTCTGGTAGAGTCGACCAGACGTAGTAGTTGACGACGATGTAGTTGTTACGAAAGTTTTCTCTATGGATCTTGGATAAATCCTTCGAATCGATAGTATCAGACAAGCAGGAAATCATTATAACACACTTATGAATTTATTCGCAAACTAAAAAATACCAATGCCAATTAATCATTCTTTTTTCAATTGCTATACAAAAAAAATGATATATTCTAAAATAATAAAAATAAAAAATGTTGAAAATACTATATTGATAAGGAACTATGGATAGAGTCGAACGTATAGAGCGTCTACACGTTCATGTGAACACATTCTCTTGAGAAAGAAAGGTCACGTCGAGAATCTTCTCAAACGTGCAAGACATCGTGACGGATGCCCGAAGTAGGAAAGTTCCTTTAAACTAAGCTCTTTTCTTCGAGATGTTTGCACAGCTGCGACACGATGTGTCCTCCCCCTTCTTTTTCGTCGAAATAGCTATTTGTTGCCAGTACTAAATTTCAACAGTGTCAAGCTCTATTTATACGCTAAACATTTTCTCGGAATCGAGTTGAGTATAAAACGTTCGTTGGTGTGTGTATACATGCTCGCTAAGATTTAGTCATTTTTAACAAGGAAAATAAAATACATCCAAATTGGAATGAACGTGAAATAATTTCATCGACCTTACAAAATCGCACAATAATAACGATCAAACGTGTAGGCCTCGCATCGGTATGCTTTGTGCGTGCGAGTAAGTATGCTAGATAAAACAGAACAATGCTTGTTGCTTGGATGCGTCCATATATTTCTTGGTAATAAATCGGTTGTGGTTCGGCAAATCGAAGGGTCTAACCGATATCTTTGTTGCCGAGGCGATTTTTTACAGGAATTCATTGTAAGACGCAAAGAATTAAAGACGTATTTTACCAGCCGTCATGTAAAGGTACATGAAGCCCCCCCGGGGGGTCGTCATACCGTTAAAATGAAAAATCGAATGGGGAAAGAAAAAGAATTCGTAGGCACGATCGTTTACGTGACCGTCTACAATCCGATGTCGCACTGATTAACTACGTGACGTGTGTTTAATGTTGCGATCACGCGCCTAATTAGGCCACAGTAACGGCTGCAGCCCTCGCTCATCCCTTCATCCTTGCTTCGTGCATTCGAGTCAGATTGCATCTTCGTATAGGTATATGAAACATTGTATTGCGAAAGTCGAGAAGCGAATGCAAATTCTCGCCTACAGAAGCCCGAGTCGACGAATGAGCTATAAGATGAAAGCAATTATATGACTTGCATGAGAGCATACGGCTTTTCCTACACGGAACGAATATAGAATTTCAGCCATGATTCAGCAAGCTAAATGGTACTTTAAAATCAGACTCCTAGGAAATACAATTCGCTATGATTATCTAACAAATAATTAATATTACGGAAGAGGAATATTACATTAAACTACGGAACAGTTAACTTGAGATCATATTCTAGATTCACTGATCGAACAGTAGACACACATCTATCATGTAGATTTAAAGAAAAGAAAATGTAATTTTTTCATTTCGTTATTTATCTTTTGTATCTTTACATCAAACCTGCTCGTAATAACACTAACATTTATAATTAACCGAGCAATTTCCCTCGAATTTTCCCCTATATGGAAAGAAAAAATAATAATAATTGTATCCAGTGAACCGTTAAAAATGCAAATTACTTTGTTCTGTAAATCGAGCGATAAAATCCGAATGCAATTAACAATTAAATCTTCAACGATGTTGTCGCTACAGAAAAGCGTGTGGTTTGAGAAGCATACGGTAAAGTGCATCATTCAAAAAACCGGACGTACGTGGCGACGGCGATGCCATTCCAACACTGACGAGACATCGCGACGCCCAACACAGCGCTTGCGTTCTACGCTTGTTTTTCAAACTTACAAACCTTCGAGTATTCCTTTTATCTTTCATACTTCATTTTTATATGCATAGGTGTATTATATATAAATGCGTTGCATGGTAAGGTAAACGTTATTCAAGCCCCCATCAGTTAAGACTCTTGAAAGGTTTGCCAATTTCAATCATTTCTTTCCTACCTTCGTCGTCTATGTTTCACAGGAAATTACCAAAGTTGGATAACTTCTGATCGAATATAATTTCTTTAATGAATATTCCTTGAGCGTGATAAAGCGATTTATTAGCTCGCCTCGAGCTTCGAGATAGCTTTCGCTTTCTTTCTCAAGTTTCACCTAAGACGATTCAACGTTCGATGTGATTTCACCGTGACGTACTTAATGAGCCGCACGTGTTTACCGTGAAAATACAAATAATAATAAGTCGATGCTTCTTGCGGTCTTTCTTGCGGTCCTTCTTATTTTGTGATGGCAGTTATGATAAATTGCAACATAGAATTACAACATTAAATATGACGAAAGCTGTTTAATAATACACCTTCACATATATTTTCTAAGGTTAATAACGAATGAAATTAGTTCGGGCCAAAATTTCCAAACTATTTAGAGTATATGCCAAAGTTTCTAATACCATGGCTGCTTGAACATTGTTAATCACGGTCATTATTACATAGCAAGAAGCAAAATAATCAAGAGGAATTTTCCTACGTCTTATTATTGCATCTCCTGTAAAAAGATCAACGAGACGATGACGACAACGACGAGGACGACGACGACGAAGACGACGACGACGAGGAGGAGAGTAGCTGCATTGTGCGGATATAACGAGAACTTAATCTTATACCGTGCATCCCCAATATTCTCAACTACAGTCGTGGTGATAAGTTCAGGGGGCGGTACTCGGTAATTAAGCGAACGATGCGTCACAGACAAAAGCTGCTACCGCGAGCACGAAAGCCCCACTAGTTTATCACGGAATGGGAAGCAGATTCCGACCCTTTTCTTATCCAAGACGATAGATACCGTTTACAGTGAATATAGCCAATAGGAGAGGAGAGAAATTCAAGAGAAGGGCTTTGTTTCGCAAAGGAGCATTTGTCGATTAGAGAACCTCGACATTACGAAATTGCAACAACAAAAAAAACACCTATATAAAATAATTTACTTTATTTCGCAATTAATCTAAAATCTTTCGCGTATAAAAAATAAAGTGGGAGGGAGAGAAAGAGCGCATCTGTTGGTGGTATGTAAAAAAAATGGAAGAAGGAAAAACTAGAATTATATACAAGATGATAATCGTTGAAGTCTGGTCTCGACGGTCATGGTCGAGATGTGGATAATCGTCAATGATGCAATCCACCGAAATCGGAAATCTCCAAGCCGTGACCTCCGTAGCCACCTCCGTAGCCGTGGCCGCCGCCGCCGTAGCCGCCACCGTAGCCGCCACCGTAGCCACCACCGTCACCTCCTCCGTGGACGTATACTGGATAAGATTCTTTGACGACTACGGGAACCTTAACCGGATAAGGTACCTCCTTATGTACAGGGTAAGGTACCTTTACAGGTACGCTGACCGGGTATGGTACCTTGTACGGTACCTTTACGGGAACCTTGTACGGTACTGGTACCGGTTTCTCGACCGGCACCGGAATGTGCTTTTCCACGGGCACTGGGTAAGGCTTAGGCACGTGCACAGGGTAAGGACGATCGACCGGGACCTTGACTGGCACCGGCACTGGAACCGGTATATTCTTCTCGACCGGATATGGTGCTGGTACTGGGACTTGAACCTCTCTGTGGATCGTAATCGAACTGATACGTCCCCCGTCGCCACCTCCTAATCCACCACCACCGCCACCGCCACCGCCAAATCCGCCACCGCCAAATCCGCCCCCTCCGTAGCCCCCTCCGTAGCCACCACCGTATCCTCCTCCGTGGCCTCCTCCCAATCCGCCGCCAAAGTCGCCAAAGCCATGACCACCCAAACTCAGTTCCAATCCTCTTTTGCTTTTCGCGTCCTTGCTATCGGTGGCCTCCTTCTTCGCCTGCTTCTTCGTCTCGGAAGCCAACGCCGCCGTGGCCACGAGGACGAGGAGCACGAGTGCCTGTTGACAAATCGTTCTCATGTTAAATATAATATCATTTCTATTTTTATCGTTAGAAATAATTTATAAAGAAAAATCAGAGAAACGCGACAAAATCGATGCAACTTTTGAAAAACGTAATGGTTATTTGTAGATAATGACAAATAAACAATAAGTTTTATCATAAAAGAAAACCTGAAACGCTAAGAAGATTCTTAGCTTGGAAGCGAGCTCACCTGCGGAGTGCTCATGGTAGACTTCGGTAGTGCACACTGAAGTTAGATCGTCTCAATCAGCGGCATATATACCAGCAGCACTTTCGCCGTGGCTAGCGCGGACCCACTCCCCGGAAAAATATACGCGTCGGGCCCGGACCACCGTATTAAAGGTGGACCATAGAATGCTACGCTTCGTGACGCACGTGGACTAATCATCGCAAAATGGTCCGACCTTCTCGAAATTTGTTTTCCGCCAATACAATTTGTATTTTTCTCTCTTTCTTTTTTATTTTTCTGCGATCACTCCCCTTCTTTCCCTTTCTATCTGGCACCAAGAGAAAGAAGGCAATGCCTCGCGATTGCAATTTCGCCGCTCACTCGACACTCGTAAACGATACCGGACGTAATTCTGATCCAAGCGATCGACCGCTTGCGTAATCATCCTTCTCGATCGGAAGAAAGTTTCCGGGCACTGAAATGGTGAACGTTTCTGTATTCGCGTGAGCTAGATCCCGTAGCCGCGCCTTTCTTCTCGTTAATATATATGTGCGTGTATACGTTCTAGGGCATGAAATCGAAGAGATGCGAATAGTTCAGGAAGGATTAGAAAATGCAAGCTGTCATGTCGTCTATGTAAATCAATTAAACGCGCTAACGTGTGACGCGCTTCCGTGTAAAGTTACAATTTCACAGGCTGCTTCAACGAATGATAGCGTTCACGCACTTTGAGAGGGAGAGAGACAGATGGAATAGAACTAGTGCGAGAACCTTACTTTCGTTCTTTCGCCGATCGTACAACGTTACACTCATGATCACGATTTCGACGTTTACTCGCGCCTCGTAAAATTAACCGGACGTAACTCTTGGCGATCGATGCTTTCGACCGGCTGCGTTATGTAATTCCCGTTCATTTCAAACCGGCGAAGAAAGTTTTTGGTAACGCATAATTTTAGAGAAAATTGTCAGCTCGTTATAAAGAACCCAACATCGTACGTATCGTTCTCGGTAGAAAGGAAGGTGGAAGAGTAATCGAGTAAGAGAAACGGAAATTGTGTTACGTTTCTCGTTTTTTTTTCTTTTTCTTTCTTTTTTTACTTTTGTAGGTTTCGAGTATCCTCTCTCGCTAATTAATTCGCTTATTTATGACACGACACCTTTCGATGATTACGATCGTAAATACAATTAAACGAGGCGAATTTTGATGTCGATGTTAGTGTGAGAACGGATGATAATAATGGTAGTGGGACTAGAACGAACGAACGAACGAACGAACGAACGAACGAACGAACGAACGTACGCAGCTTTCTCTCTTCGTCTTCCTCGCTTAGTGGACACGAACGCGTGCTAGGTAATTGAGAGATTCCCGGCATCATGCTCGGAGCTCGGTTAATTACCAGATAGATGCACCAGGGGAAGTCGTCGTTGCGCGTTAATCCGACAAGCGTCGATATTGCGTCGTGATTGCGTTGCAAACAACTCGTGGAAATCATCTTTTGATGCTTTTTCCCACTCCTTCTCTCTTTCTCTCTTTCTCTCTTTCCTTTATTTTGTTCTTTTTCATCTCCCTCCCATGCGTTCTAATCCAAACTAAAAACATCAAATGATCGAGTTAATGGCGTAATCTGCTGCTTGCCAATTACATTATTCGATACTTTCACGAAAGAAAATTTATCGACACTATGTAAAATGGTATGTCATCCACGAAAGGAAGCTTGCTTTTTACTCGAACCTTTAATAAATTCTGCGATAATTCATGGCGATAACGTCAAAGCCAGGCTTAGCACGTGTTTACTATCCGAGTTTGCCGAACAAGTTACCTTTTTTATTTATTTACATTTTATTTAATTTTTAATTTTTTCTTCTCTATTGCCAGATCCAGTTTCCTAATAATAATAATTGATAAAGTAGAAAAAAAAGATGAAATATTAAACGTGACTCAATTTTATTGGCAATATTATTTTTGTAGCCGATAACTAATTTGTGAGTCGGATCGATACGGCTGAAACACGTCGGCATTGATTTCGATGTGGCTTTAGTCGCGGGCAATTAAAAAATTATATTTCATTTAGCTGCAAATAACACATTTATTTAATCCGCGAAAAAAAAAGTATTGAGCAAGCAATCGATAGGATTTACCTTTCTGTCTAATTAAACTGGCGAAACTTTTTCATAACTCCGATAGATCGATGGCAGTCATAAAATTCTCAACAAATAAGAAACGTAGGAAAAAGGATATTATTCGTTAAGCGCTCAAATCGTTAATCAAATATCGCTAGATTCCTTTATCGACTATTAACTAGGAATCGTTGTCGATGATAACGAAATATACGCTCCGTAAAAAATCATGTCTACACCCTTTGTTAACGCTGTCGTTTATCGATCGACTCAAATCGTTTCTTTCGTACCACAAGGAAAACTCGAGGATCAAGGGTACTAGGAACAAAAATCTAGGACCTAGGGATAGATACTTTAAGGCACAAATTACGTTTGCGCTGAAGCGACGGAGAAGTGTTGATAAAGGAGGGTGAGAACGGCTTAGGGTGGTATCCAAAGGAAAAGGGCGTAACTAGAAAA
The DNA here is from genome assembly GCA_023678865.1 of Polistes exclamans. Taxonomy (NCBI): domain Eukaryota; kingdom Metazoa; phylum Arthropoda; class Insecta; order Hymenoptera; family Vespidae; genus Polistes; species Polistes exclamans. The sequence goes on from JACGWG010000039.1 coordinate 1,550,945, forward strand.
CGGCTTGATAAACAACACCTTGAGCGAAAACATCCATCCATATATTCATGAGAGTCGTGGCCTGGACGGTTCCAAAGCCTTTCCCATTATTGCATAAGGGGTTACGTTTGTGGTCGCTGAAGTAGAAATTTAGACTTGTGGCGAAAATTCTCGGTGATCTTGTGGCCCGATTTCTTGGATCACACTCGTCGCATTCGCTTTGCCTATAGAAGCTGAATACTAGTTTCAACCTAACATAAAGACACGTCCGGAAAAAATCGATTTGCCATAATATTATAGCTTTTACGGATTTTTTTACAAAAGCCACGCCTAAACTTGGCCATTATAATTTTGTAAATATCGCTTGGTTATTAGGAAGTACACGATTGATCATTAAACATAATAGGATTACATTACATACAGCTACCGATATAGGTGGGGTATGTAAAAGCCGATTCCTAACTTCTCATCGGCGAAGTTCCGTATACGTAATATTACAAAGTCGCGTTATCTCGACAAATAATCGCCGACACAAAAGCAAAGTAAAATAACAGTTTCTCCTTTATGTGTGTATGTGTATGCTCGACTAAGAATTCCAAAGAAAACGACCGCGACCGCTTCCTGATGCCGTTCCTTAATGCAGGAAGACTTTCGAATCAATAGCTCGGTGATTAAAATCTGTCTAATGTCTCGGGCGTAATCGGAAATGTAACGATACCGGAGAGGACCGTAGGAAAAGTACGCCATAAAAACTAACAGATAGTTTTTTCAACAGTTACCTAAAGCAATGATAATAGCTTAGATTCGAATACCCATGAGTTAATACCTTACGTTAGGTAAAATAATCGATGATTAATCGACATCGAATCCATGTACCTCCGTGTTTCCCGCTTGAAAACCCGTTCCTAGCCAATTTCTCGCTAGAAACCGCGATGTTGCGCCAAGCTAAAACTATACTTACACACAAACGTATTGGCCATCGTAATCGCGTCCTGCTATTAGATACGAATTCGACAAATGCACTCTGCCGTGTAATTTCTTACAATTAAATGTCATAGAAGAAGAAGAAGAAAAAGATACTAAAGAAAAAATTGAACTTATTTAATACCATATACAATCATATAGAATCGTCATCGATGTGACACAATCCACAACCCACTGAGAATACCTTAGGAACGAGCACGCGCCTCTCCCTTATTCCGGGCTTCCTCGTAAATTCGTTGAAAACGATTTAACGTTCTCCTTCCATGAGCCGAACAGAAACTATCGGGAATCCAAGAATCCTTCTCTCCTTCTCTCTCTACGTTTTCACTATCGGAAAGCGGTACGTGACTGAAACGGCGCAGCACACCGACTCTCCAATCAATATATATATATTTTCAAATTCCAATTCAGATATATGGAAATTTATTCTCACCGATAAGCTTGATAAAGCACGGATATGCGAGATATTCCAGGTTACCTCCGAACAATCGAAATTGGGAGTAGGAAGCCATACCGAGATTAGAAAAAAAGATTAAACAAGGACGGTCTATGTAGGATTCTTTATTTCTCTTTCGTTAGCTATGGTTAAAAAGCTTTCGGCGAAAAATCGCGTCCTCGTAGCTACCTCCTTTCGCCACACTCGTCTCAAATTGTATTACGCAAAAAGTAACGTGCGCGTGAGATTAAAGATGATGTACGATTTTGCTAAGCCGATAAAAATATAATGATTCTGCATAAGCGCGTTAAAGCGCCGTAAAGCGATGAGAGAAAACCTCGAGGATTTATGCAATAACGATTATCATACGACCGAAGAAGCGTGCAACGTAATTGACAGATCGCAACGATGATTAAGAGAACTATTTCAATTCCTAGAGCTGAAGACTATTATTTTACCTATCTTTGTTTTCCTCCAAATAAAAATCCAAATCAAAATAAAATCGAATTAGCTCGTAAGCAATGCGATTAAAACATTATGAAAGAAAAACTAAATAGCTTCTTTCGCAGCTTATACGAGCTAGTAATATTAATCAAGTTCCCCGTGGTGCTACCAAGAAACGAAACATCCCTTTGTTAAACGTAATCGGATTAAAAATGATATCTGATTATAGCCATAATTAGTTACTGTCTCCGTTGCTCCGTTATTAAGACTATAGTCAAAAGCTCCTTCAACTAAAATGAGGGAAAAATGGAAATAGAAATTTAGCAATTATGTCGAACGTTTTAGTATTGCGATTAATAATAAATAGCACTCTCTTCTATCGATAATATTCGTACGTCGGGAACTTGGGAAAAATGCATGTCACGTCTGTAGAAAGGTTTTCTATGTTCTCTATTCGACAGAATCGACAAGGGCTCCCCCCCCTTTTTCCTTTCTTTACGAGTTGAACGTTATGCGCAATAAGCTGCTTCTTCTTCTCTCGGATATGCTGGTTTTATTTTTTCATTTCATTTTTTTACATGCTTTTTCTCATATAAACAATAATTAACAATTTAAAAGTAAAGAGAGATTCGTCTTACAACAACAACAAAAGCTTGAAAACCGAAACTCGAATATCTCGAAATTCGGATAAACGGATAAAAGAAGAAAAATAAAGCGGGAGGGAGAGAAAGAATTGAAAGTACCAAAAGAAGATGAGATGAAGAAGTTTTGAGAAAAGCGTTATCCGGCAAGTTGTTGTTCCTTCTTTCCTTCCATTAACTTCCTACTCGGCAATAATTTCATCGGCACGCTCGAGTTGCCCGTACAGACGGGCCGCTGCTAGTTGCGTCCCCCTATAAAAGCCAGGGTAGCCCATAGAGGAGCCAGTGTGCTCACTGACGACCAACATGTACAGCACCGAGAAGCTGAAAGTGAGTAGCGACTGCCGCCGCCTCTCGAATCGCACCATTCGTGGGAGAGCCCTCCGCTCTCGGTTAAGGAGTTTATTTCAGACTCGGGAGAGATAAACGTGCCTTTTTTTTCTTTTTTTTTTTTTATTACGTTTACAAACAATAATAATAATGATTCAAATAATTTTCGAAACAGGTTCTCTGAAATTCTTTCTTTCTCTCTCTCTCTCTCTCTCTTTTACCTTAACCGGAAATTCTGTCGCGAAGTAACGAGCAAAAGAAAAAGAAATTAGAAAGTTAATGCGAAACGAATATTGATATTTTGCAGGTGCTACTCTTGTGCAGCAGCCTGGTTTTGATGGCCGTGGCCGAGGAAACGAAGAAAAGTGAGACTAATGTTGAAAAAAAGGATGAGAAAACGAAGCGTGGCCTCGAACTGAGCCTGGGAAGTCACAGTTTCGGGGGAGGTTTTGGAGGAGGTCATGGATTCGGCGGAGGTCATGGCTTCGGAGGAGGAGGCGGCTTTGGCGGCGGTGGTGGTGGTGGTGGCGGCTTCGGAGGAGGCGAACATATCTCGACCGAACATATTCCAGCGGTGACGATAACGAAACAAGTACATGTCCCGGCACCGTATCCAGTCGAGGTTGAAAAGCATGTACCTTATCCGGTAAAAGTACCGGTTAAGGTACCCATCGATCGACCGGTTCCCGTCCACGTACCGGCACCTTACCCGGTGACCGTCGAGAAGCACGTACCCTATCCAGTGGATAAACCAGTACCTTATCCCGTCAAGGTACCAGTCAAGGTTCCCATCAAAGTGCCCTATCCAGTCAAGGTACCAGTCAAGGTTCCCTACACCGTGTCAAAACCCGTACCCTATCCTGTTAAAGTCCCAGTAGTCGTGAAGGAACCTTATCCCGTGGTACTCGAGGATCATCACGGAGGTGGTGGTTTTGGCGGTGGATTTGGCGGTGGATTTGGCGACGGTGGTTACGGTGGTGGACACGAGCTCGAACTCGGTGGCTACGGTCATCACTGAGATCGAGCTGTGATATAGCACTACGCGACCAACAGGGACCTCACAACTTTCCGTGTTTTTCCTTCTTCTTCTCCTATCCCTCCTCCACCACCGCAAACTCTCTTCTTCTTTCTACTTTCGATGAAAACCGCGCACCACCGTCGGAGAGAGAGAGAGAGAGAAAGAGAGAGAAAACCACCGCGTACGTCTCACGAGGAAGATGGAATGCTACTCGTAGGTACACGTTAAACTCTAGAGAAAAATTTCGCTCGATAGAAAGAACGAAAATAAATGAGAGTGCCGCCGGGAACGAGAGATTCCCGAGATATTGTATTCGCTGCGCTGAGATTTTACCCGAACGACCTGTATTATATCTTCTTTTTTTTGTAAATGAATAAAATCATATTTTTTTGTATCAAGTTTACTATCGTTACGAAAGCACCCCTCCTTTTGCTCCATCTCTTCAACTTCCACTTCCATTTAATGAGCAATTTATGACAGAGGGAAAAGCATTGCCTTAGCTTGCCTCTGACCGTGCGATTATGAAGAATTGCAAGAGGACTTTCACCCGTTATAGAACATTGCGCTACGTCGACATATAACTCTCTAAGTGTGCCAGTAGCAAAACAACCACTTACGAGCTTATAGTCATTTACCTTTAAGACGATATGCCATAAAAACCTTTCTAGTAAATGTCAAAGTGGGAAAAAAGCACGTTAATCGTATCCATTGAGAAAGACCTCTTTCTCTCTCTTTCTCTCTCTCTTTCTCTTTCTCTTTCTCTTTCTCTTTCTCTTTCTCTTTCTCTTTCTCTTTCTCTTTCTTTCTACCGAGGCTCTTGACTTCTCTCACGTACGCCATCGCATTACGTGTACTATGTACTTTGCAACCGAGACGTTTCTCGCGCTGTCGAGATCGTTCGGTAATACGAGCTCCTTTAGTTTCTCAAAGATACGACCAACGGAAAAGATCAAGATGAAAATGCACATGAAAATACTAGTATGTAGACTACTAGTATGGGAAAGCAAGCGTTAAAAGGCGAGATAAGTAGAGAATATAAAGAAAAATGATGAAACAAAGGGAATCAAAAGTTAAACAATAGTCTATTTGTTATCGGTAACTTGGAGTAGCACGATGCATAAAATGCATACAAAGCGAACGTTTAGAAAGGAGTCTTGTGAATCCCGTATGACGTGTTATGGTTACATTGTTAGTTTGCTCTGCTTATGGTTCTTCCGGTAACAACGTTCACGCGTATAAACGAGGAAAAACATCCCATCCTAAAACTTGCCACACCCAAAAGTCATTTCCCTCAGTTCTAACAATGAGATGCGTTATTTGCAGCGAAACAAGAAGCTGCCGCGTACATAGTAGAAATTGAAAGTGAACTCGACGTGCGCAAGCGATCTTAAAATCTAGGAAAGTAGGTTCCGGGGATGTAGGACGTCGAAAGTACACCGCTTACATACACATACTACATGCGCGCGGCACTACACTTTAGCAGAAGTGCATCCTTCCTAAACGAATAGGTAACACGTATATAAGTTAAAGTCGAATCCGAGAGAACCTAGAGAAAATAGGAACAAGAACTCCGTTTCTATATTAATAACAGTATGAACTGTTGAAGAGTCGAAAGAGATTTTCAAGGAGTTTAAACTCTACTCATTAATCAGAACTTCACTGGTACTCGTACACTCGGCGAGTGCATGTTTTCTGAATAAATAAATTTTGATTGGAAGTCGGGGCGATTCTCCAAGTAACTTTGTAAAACTTAGAACGGTAATAAATTGTCGAGTGTAAGAGAAACGACACCGTTTCACTTTCAGCTGGATTTAATGAATGCCTCATTAGCGAACCAAAACGCTTTGCATATTATTATATAACATTATATCTATGTATATGTTATATAATATTATACCTAAGAAGGCATGAAATGAAAATCGCGGGAAAGAATAATCGGACGCGAAACCGTACTTACTTACGACGAACATTCTTGTTCGGAAAGAGCACGTTGACTGACCGCGCGCAATATTGGTTATAAATTAAATTAAATATTAGTTAGAGTTTATCTCGTCGGGACTATCGTTATCTGTCTAGGAACTTAATTTTCAAATCAGGAATTTCCTAGGCTTGATCGTTGCTTGTTTACGCGTGAGAAATTATGCAAGAGACGCGGAACGAAATCATAAAATCAAGGTGGTAGCTTTCGAAAAGTAATTTGCTTCGACAGAAGAACGAGTTTCCGATACACAACGTATACCGCTTGTTTAGTTTTTTCCTTTTCGCTATGTAAAAGAATCATACGAGTTAAAATCACGATTGGTATCGAACTCCACGTGGTACGATTAAAACGAAATTCGAAAGGGGAACGGTTAATGATATCTAGGAAATTACTCTATATTTATAGGTATACGTAAACGAACAAAAAAATTCAATTAAGCCACAGAATTTCCTATTAAACGTCGTATATATATTTATACATAACGTTTTGACATACATCTTACAGTTTCCGGTGTTTATTTGCGACCTAAGCGAGATCTTTGTGAAAAGAGATAGATATTTTCTTTAGTTCTTTACGACGATGCTACAAATCGAATGCTTGCCAACGAAATCTCTGACGAAACGAAACGATTCCGTACTGCCCCGCCTTGCGGAAGAAAGATTCAATTGTTTACATATCCACACACTTTTTAAATAGATTACAGTCAGTGAAAAATCAATCGATGTGAAATCGTTTCGCATCACCATAACCAGATAAACGGACACTCTCTGCAATTTCTTTCAAAATTTATGGACGGCGATTTATTTAAGGATACATATACTATCAAAGAGTTTTTTAAACTAACGTTCAACGTAGATACGTGTCTATAAATATGCAAAATTGTTTAACCAGAGCGATGCCAGATATGCACCTGTTCTGACAAACGTTAAATATAAACTTTAAGCACAAACATTAAGCACCCTAACGCATAATATAATCAGAAACGAGAAAGAGAAAAACAGAAGAAAGAACAAAGGTACGAAATTTTTCATTTGATCGTCGGAAAAAGGAGCTAAGATCTTCAAAGATTGTACTTTTTGTTCTCTCTCTCTCTCTCTCTCTCTCTCTTTTTTTCATGTCTCTTCTTGCTGAATCTAAAAAATCTATTATTATTATTATTGCATAGGACGCTATAATAAGATAGTATGTTCATCAAGAAACAGGAAAAAGTTAGAAAGATAGAACACTTCACCCACTCTTCTTCTATGCTGGCCATAACGTATGTCGACAAGGTGCACTTGTTTGCACGAGAAATGACAGTAATATTAGTATTGTAAACACTGCTTCCTCATCCTCTTCCTCATCCTCTTCGAACCTTCACCGTTTACGTTTTACTCATAAGACTGCACACCCTTTAACTGTCGGTCCATACTAGGGAGAGATGTAGGCGGGATATACGAGCATAAAGTCGAGAGATAAAAAGTAAAAATGCAAGGAGGAGACAGCTGGAAAGAACGAACGAAAAGAAAGAAAAAGGGATAAAAGAAAAAGAAAGACGAAAGCAGTTTTGTTACGTGGCGACACGGCAGGTTACAGCAATGCATCAAAAAATAAAATAAACGTTAAACTTCTGCAATTTTTTGTACACGTTATTCAAAAGCATCTTATATCTTTCGTATTTAAAAATTTTAATTTAATAAATAGGATCCTTCAAGTGAAACTTTTCTATATGGAAATTGAAATTTAAATATTCCGACTTATTAATTAAGAAAAAAAAATAAATTTTGAAATGGCGTGAATCATTTAAAATAAGTAAGATATTGGAAAGTGTTAATGTTAACATAGATGCGTACATAAATCAAATATTTCGTCTATTCAGTCCTTGTTGACTTTCTAGTCTAATTTATCAATTGCCCTCTTTCTAAAGGCAACGGGAAGGACCGAGCGCAATCGAAAGTTCTCATGCTAATAACATCGCGGAATTGAAGAACTCTTGCAGACGGTGTCGTAATACCTGAACGGTACACGTTCGAATACGTAGCCTTACGGAACAGTAACTGTGATTACGCGTGGGTACATGTAAATTCTATATACTTCCTCGAATATCATAACTTATTGTTAATAAGATTCATGAATAAGAAATAACAACGCTATGATACACAATTATTTATATATACATATTTACTATAGCTTTTTCGTATTCTTAATGTCTACAAATAATTTTATATATTTTCTTATGGTTTATTTAATTACTGAAGAGATATTACCTCTTGCAATAGTATGTTTTAAATAATGCACTAAAGATTTCTCACGTATTATGAACTCGAAAAGCTTACTTTGTCAGCTAATACTTTTAAAACGGCTTGATTAGTGTAATCTTCAATCTTCCTATCCTTCCTTCTTCCTTCCTAAAAGAAAACATTAGACGTAGTGATTCTATTTTCAAAGAGCACTGAATTCACGCGAATAAAAACCGGTCGAGTAAATAAATAAACTCGAATGATGCCGACAACTTTCCTTCGTATACGATTACATACGTCCGTACACACGTCTTTTTGCCAAGAATGGAAAGTTGTAGATAGGAAAAACGTATGGAATATGTGTGTACGATTATTAATACATATAGTCGAAAGATATTTCTGATTGAATAAAAAAAAGAAAATTGAAACATGTTTTAATTCGTATTTTCTATTTACTTTTTCTTCTTCCTCTTGCAGCTTTTTATCATTGCATTCACTGATATATTATGAACCCTTGCAGATCGATTTAAAACTTTAAAAAGTATTCTGCACGTAGACAAAAGAGTGTACTTTAATTTAATATAAGATTCAGTAAAATCTATTTACTGTAAGTATAAAAAATATTTACCCAAACTTTCCCAAAAAATTGCGAGGATGCACTAGATACTGCATTGCATTCTCCGACATTTTATGAACATTTGCATAACGATTTAAAATTGGAATAAAAAATTTACACGTAGACAAAGAAGTGTAATTTAATTTAATATAAGAGTAATTAAAATCTATTAACTTTAAGTATTAAAAATATTTATACCCAAACTTTTCAAAGAAATTGCAAAGCTTCACCATTTACAGCATTGCATTATCCGCCTTTTTTTAAACATTTGCAAATCGATTAATAACTTAAGTATTGTAGGATTCGTGAAAGAAATTAGGCTGTTGGACTGACTGGACCGGGACTCGAACCCGGATCTTCCGCTATCCGGGCGACTGCTCTTTATCCATAGAGCTATCCAAGGCCTACGTACAATCTCTTCACGAATGCTCATTTAAGTATTTGGCTTGGTGGCGCTCGTTCCACACTCTACCCCCCTGCAACAACATTCAACCCCGAATGTTCCGTCATTTCTAAACTTCTTTTTTTTGAATTATCTATCCTTTTTACGTCGTACGTCTTTACGTCTTCAATCCTGAACTCACTGCTGGACGCTTAAAGGCCGCTGCCTAGTTCCCCAGCCAACCGTTCAACGTCGCTGTCGCTGCTATCGCCTAACCTCTCTTTGATAGATGTTCAATAAATTTTTTTTCTTTCATTGTTGTACGATTGTAGAAGTGTGTTACGAAACAAACCTCCATCCCGGCACGAGCCCCCATTTGTAGGATTCGTGACAAAAATTGGGCCGTTAGAATGACTGGACCGGGACTCGAACCCGAATCTTCCGCTTACCAGATAACTGCTCTCTATTCATTGAGCTATCCAGGGCCTACGTCCAATCTCTTCATGAATGCCTATTTAAGTATTTGGCTTAGAGGCGCTCGTTTCACAGTATTTTACACGTAGCCAAAAGAGTTTACTTAAATTTAATATAAAATTCATTAAAATCTTTTCACTCTAAGTATAAAAAATATTTACCCAAACTTTCCAAAGAAATGGCAAAGATGCACTTATATTACATTTCCCGACATTTTATGAACATTTGCAGATCGATTTATAATTCGAAATGTATTCTACACGTAGAAAAAAGAGAGTTCTTTATTAATATATAAGATTCATTAAAATCTTTTCACTCGAAGTATAAAAAAGATTGACCAAAACTTTTCAAAGAAATTGCAAAGATGCACTATATACAGCATTGCATTTTCCGACATATTATGAATATTTGAATATCGATTTTGTTTGCTGGGTTAAACGCAACGGTATATAAAAAAACTAGTATTGATGTGTAACCACGTGTTGCCTCGACAAAGGATGATACGATTGTAGGGCGTGCACGAAGTGTATCCGTGTTACAACACATAGCAGTGCGCGGTGTTACAAGTTACTAGGATGTTCACCAATCGCAGGGCGGTGGACCGCGTATCGCCGTGTGCGCTATCACACCCATTACTAATACTTCCCCTGGAGATGCGGGCTAACTTCGGGATTTGCGACGGGTGATTTCTAAGACCTAGCATCTCCACGCATCGCCAGAACTTGCTACTGGGCAATGCCTTCGTAAGGATGTTCGCTATCATGTCTTCGGTATGGACGTGTGCAGCTTCAAACTGCTTGCTTTCGAGAGCTTCTCGTATGAAGTGGTGTCTGACTTCTATGTGTTTTGTCCTGGAATGAAACACCGGGTTTTGCGCCAACTTCATTGCTCCCATATTATCATTCAGTATCCTGGCTCTAGCCAGTTCTGCGAAACCAAGCTCGGTCAACATTGACTTGAGATGAACGGCTTGTTTCGCGACTTCAGCCAATCCCATATACTCGGCTTCGGTTGACGATAGAGCAACGGTCCTCTGTTTCCTGGAATCCCACGTGATTGCACCTCCGCCTAAGATAAACGCGTCTCCCGTGTAGGATCGCCAGTCTAACACGCATCGGGCCCAATCCGCATCCACGTATCCTGTCAAAGGTTTCTTCGACCGCTTAAAATTGAGACCCACTCCGGCCGTCCCCTTCAGGTATCGCAGCACACGTTTCGCCACTACCCATTGGCGTAGTCCATACTTGTCGTTGAATTGGCTCAAAACGCTGACGGCATGGGCGATGTCCGGTTTGGTTGCTACAGCCAAATACATCAGGGATCCGACCAATTCCCTGTACGGAAGAGCCTTCTCGTCCTCGGCCTGAGGTTCTTCCAGTTCCGTCAACTTGGAGTTGACGTCTAGCGGGGTGCTTACGGGCTTTGACTTGTTCATGCCGAATCGTTCCAGGACCTCAAGCAAGTATCCGTCCTGGTGCATGGCAATCTCGTTAGCTGATCGTCGGAACTCTATAACTAGGCAGTATTTTGGTTCCCCAAGATTCTTGATCTCGAACTGTCGACTCAAGTGATCCCTGAAACGTTTCAGAATATTAATGCTACGGCAAAACGTCAAAATGTCATCGACATAAACAGCGATGTATATTGAGTCTTCCCCTTGTTCAAATCGGTATATGCATGGATCCGATTCGGTGGGTCTTGCCCAAAACCTTCTCAAAACGTCATCCAGCTTTTTGTGCCAGCTTCTCCCCGCCTGTCGCAATCCATATAGCGACTTTTTCAATTTGAGAACTTTATCCCAGGTTTCCAAGTCTCTCAGCATGCCTTTGACCTTTGTTTCAACGTCGCTTCTCCCGGCTTCCGTATCGCCGATCAGTTCGAGCGTCTTGGACAGAAAATTCGGTACCTCCATGAAGATTTCTTCTTCAGGTACCCCGTTCAGATAAGCCGTCTTAATATCGAATTGTCTTATCTCCATCCCCTCGTTTGCAGCCAATGCAACCAGCAAATGGATGGAACCCAAACGTGCGACAGGTGCGAACGTCTGATTAAAGTGTACGCCCGGTCGTTAGGCGAATCTCCTAGCTACTACTCGTGCCTTTCTTCTCGCCAGCGTCCTCTCTGGATTGTACTTATTCCGTAGTACTATTCGGGATCCGATGACCTGTCGACCCTCGGGACGTTCGACCAATTCCCAAGTGTCATTCTTCAGTATAGACCTGACTTCGCTCGCCATGGCGTGATACCACTCCTCACCGTCCGAGCCTGATACGGCCATTTTCAGCGGCACCTCAACTATCGATGCGTATTCGGCGTCCGCGTACCGATCCTTCTCTGGCCGTACATGGAACAATCTCCGAGGCCTTCCCCTTCTGCCGGTCCTCAATATGATCAGCCTTCTGCGACCTCTTCTCGTCGTGGTCGCCACATCAGTTGCGTCATCTTCATCGATATCTTCGATTGAATGCTGATCTGTGGGAAGTCCGTCTCCGTCGCTTTCCAATAGTGCTGACCCGACTTGGATTTCTGTGTATTTAGAATCCGGGTTCTCGGCACTCTCTACGTGCGAGTTTTGTGTCTCCTCTGAGACGAAGTTGTGTCTTGACGGCGCTTCATAACTCTCGAGAAACTCTATATATCTCATTATCTCGACCTTTTTGTGCTCGAGGCGCTATACTCTCTGTACCCTTTGGCATTTAACGCGTATCCCAGAAAGATCCCCCTCTTTGCGCGAGGTTCCAGCTTCCCCTTGCCGGGCAATCTGTCAAAATAGAGAACATTAGCTCCAAATTCGCGAAAATGACTTACGTTAAGCGTCGCTCCGATCCAGAAATTGTGCGGTGTTCGACCGTTCAAGCTCCTGGTTGGACATCTATTGCCGCTTCTGCCTAGAAAGATGCTAGCAGTCCGGACTGAATGAGTAGACACCTTGCCATATCCATGAGCGTTCGGTTCTTCCGTTCAGCAATCCCAGTTTGCTCAGAGTTGTAAACGATGGAGAGTCGTCGTAGAATTCCATTCTCCTTCAGGAATCGCACTCCCTTCCGTTGTCCGGATTGCAGGAACTTTATCTTCTTATCTGTCTGATTCTCCACCAAACCCATATATTCCTTAAATGCTTCGAAGGCGTCGCTTTTATTTCTAAGAAAACGCACTTCGCACCACCTGGAATACTCGTCGATAAATGTAATGTAGTATCTAGCCCAATTGTTGAATTCTACTCGCATTGGTCCACATATGTCCGAGTGAATAATTTCTAGGAGCTCGTACTCACCTTTCGGTTTCGCTGAAAAAACGGCTCTTGTCATTTTACCTCACACACATACCTCGCAATCCAACGAATCATCACATTTCCCGAAAATTAGTCCTCGTATCACTTTGTTTCTTTCGAACCTCTTGAGATATCGTACGTTAAGATGGCCCAAGCGACGATGCCACATCTCTAGCGCGTTGTGCGATCCTCCGCGATCCCTACGCCCCGCGACGGCGTTGCATTCAGCCCGCTCGTGTCCGCGTACACAGTTCAAGTCACCGATTCAATCCACGCGCAACTTCACTGTACCTGTTCGGTCAGTAATAGTGGCGCCTTCCTTATCGAATCTGACTTCCAGGCCTCTATCCGTGATCTTAACAACGGACATCAAATTCTCACGGAGGTCTAGATCGTAGGAACGCTGGCAAGGAACCTTAAATGCAGAAAAAAATGAATAAGTACTTTTAATTGTTCACTTTCTAATAATTAATTATTTAATTAGTTATTAATAAATAAAAAAACAAAAACGTTTTTTCTCATTTCTAAGCAAAGCAATGAAGTTTTCTTTTGTTTTTTGTTTTCAATCAATCGTTTTTGTCATACTGATAGTTCCACAATATACTCACTAACAAAACCTACAATAAACCTTTTGTTTCGCTACTCCCACACCTGATCCTACAGTAACAACTTATAGGGTAGTGAAAAGAAAAATATATCCCCTGTAGGTATACAACTTTACTTTCATTTTTTTTAAAGTGCGCTTGCGCCTTGAATTTGTGGTTGCACGTGCGTATAATATATCTCCCATTCATGACGACACCATTCCATAATTATTCAAAGTGTAATAATTATTTTCAACTAATTAACGATAAATAAAAAATATTTGATAAAATAAAATTGAGGAGCCGGACAGACAAAAAGTCAGCAATTGATTGAAAACAAAAATCAACAAAAAACTTCATTGCTTTGCTTAGAAATGAGAAAAAACATTTTTGTTTTTTCAATTATTAATAACTAATTAAATAATAAATTATTACAAAGTAAGCAATTATGGATTTTGATGGAGCAATTAGGGAGCAATTAAAAGCACTTATTCATTTTTTTCTGCTGTTAAGGTTCTACGCCAGCATTCCTACGGTTATATTGGCCAATTTGAGACCACCACACCAAAGTTTGGCGCTTAGACACTTCTACTGTCACGCATCTGGCGGTGGAACTAAATACCAAAAAAACCCTATGTACCTGAATAACTCATGTTACTCGCTCTCTTCCTTCTCGACCACCGAACGAGATACACCCGCTCTCTCAACGCAACGGTAACAAAGCGAACACGTGTTCCTACTTTTGTTCAAAGATTTTATTAAGTTTGTGTTAAATTTTAATAAGTGATTGCTTGTTACTTTGTTAATAAAGAAATATTTATATAACATGGTTCACTTCAATCGCCTAATTGATTTAACGTAGTTTAGCACGCTACAAATTGCAGTATGCCGCGCTCCCTAGCGCTCACTTCGGTAAAGTTTTGTAGCCGTCCGCATACATGCGATGTCGCTCCGCTATCTAGGCACCATGTTGCCGCGAGCATATCGTCTTCCGTGCCTAATCCTGTCTGAAATTTTGCAACCGCGCATAATGAGACACTCTCCGTGCTGTTTTCTGCTTGAGTTTCGTTTGTCTTCCGATCTCATCATTCCGCGTCTTGTGCCCTAATTTTTGCATGAAAAACAACGGATACTCAATTCCTTCTTATTTTCCTACTTACCGATTAGGCCAGTCAAAAAGAGGCAAACTTCCCTTATTTTAGCCAGAGAGGCGCATTTTTGATATAATGGTAATTCGACAACGCTGAATCGAATGGTGCTAATTTGTTTGCACTAGAATGTGCCGTTTATGAGAAAAAAGGTTATAAAGGGTAAAAAATGGCTATATCTTAGAATCTAGGCATTTAATCGAAAAAAGTTTCAAACAAAAGTTGTAGAGAATTAAAAAATTCATCAAGAAACGTGTGTGTGTGTGTACTTAAGTACACACGTAAGAAGTTGTACTTCCTTAGCGTACCAAAACGAATATAACCTCAATAACCTCAAAAATAACTTCAAAAATTCATATGCTTGTGTAACCATTTTTCTTGGCAGCCTATACACCCTAAAACGTTCCGTATTAGTTTGCGTTTGGTTTTCCTTATTTTCCTTATTCTTCTTCCTACGAAGAAATCCAGACCACATAGAACATGTGCCAGTGGATGATACTCTTCAATATACAATTTGTAGTCAATATACAAGTTGTAGCGAAAGACCTGCAACCTGTCGCCAGGCTACCAACGTGGGATGAGGTTGTGGCCAGACAGGCCATCGTTAGGTGACTGTATTGCGTTGTGCGATAAGAAATAGCGTGCGTTCGGTTACCGCTTTGCGGCGGAAGCGTAAGGTAAGAGAGCTCCCTAGCGTGCGACCAAAAGGTACCTCGCGCCGTTATTGTACTAATATATTTTCTTTCAGCCTTTTGTTTGTCATTATTCGTTATACTAATTTTCGTTAAATAAAGCGTTCTCTTGCCCCGGCTTTTCTCTCAATTCCGTGAGAGTTTTTATGCCGAGGCAAACAGCTCTGTGCCGCGTAAAATTGTCTTATTTATTTATCTATCCTGCCCTATCTCACTCATTCCAGCGTTAAGTCCTTTTTGTTGAACTCATTGGATGATTTTCGACCATTTTTGGTCACATATATAAATGCTAAAAACACAATTATAGATTTTTTTCTAGTCTTTTCAACATTATCTTGTTTTGTTAGGTGTTCTAACATTATTAATAATAAAGGAGAGGAAAAAGTGTGTAATGGTAAAGTGGATTTTAAACAATGTTCCATTTTTGGTCTCGGATTCAAAATAATGGTGAAGTGTGAACAATGTGAACCCAGATATATCTTATCATGTCAACAAATTGGAAAAATGTATGAATTAAATCGCAGGTTCATTTTTGTTATGTGAATTTTAGGCTTGGGACTTGGCGGATGTAAGAAATTCTGTGGTCTAACGGATATAAGCTATTTTTTTTTAAATTAATCTACATACGATTTTCATATTAATAAAATACAAGAATATATCACAATGATTGCTGAGACACTTTTTTTCTTTGCCGCAAAAAAAGAAAAACAATTAACGTGCTATGAAAACAGAGTCGAAGATACGAAAAATGTAACTTTATCAGGAAATGGAACCTGGAAGAAGCGTGGCTTTGCATCATTATATGGTGTGAGTACGTTAGTAGGTTATTACTCTGGGAAAATTTAAGACGTGCTTGTAAAATTCTCGTATTGTAAATTATGTGAGTCTTGGAAGAAACATTTTAACACGGTAGAGTTTGAAGAGTGACAAGAGGAACATATCGAAAATAATGAATGTAACGCTAATCACAAAGGTCCATCTGGTAATATTGAAGTATCATCTATTGGGTGGGCAAGAAAGTAATTGCCGATTTTTTCCATAAAATAAAAGAGTTTTTTTTCTTACTTGGAATGAACTTTTTTAATTTATGATGTATTTTCCATTTGGTTCGATGACCTTTTGCCATCTCTCTGACAACTTGAAAATTCTACGCTCCTAGAAAGTCTGATCTTTTTCGGCCAAAAACTGAAGTAAGTGCGATTTTACAGCGTCATCATCATTAAAAGTTTTACCACGGAGGGAGTAGTCCAGAGATCGAAATAAGTGGTAATCCGATGGTGCAAGATCAGGGCTATATGGTGGGTGTAATATTAATTCCCAACCAACATCCATCAATTTTTTCCGAGTGGCCAAATATGTGTGCGGCCTAGCATTGCCCTGGTGGAAAATGACACCCTTACGATTGACCAATTCTGGTCGCTTTTCCTTGACTACTGCATTTAATTTGTCCAGTTGCCGACAGTAGACCTCCGAATTAATGGTTTGGTTCCTTGGAAGCAGCTCAAAATACACTGGACCTTTCCAATCCCACCAAATTGAGAGCAGAATCTTCTTTTGTGTAATATTTGCCTTTGAAGTGGTTTGCAATGACTCATTAGGCGTGCACCACGATCGTTTTCGATTGACATTGTTGTATACAATCCACTTTTCGTCTCCAGTGATGATTCGTTTTAAAAACGGATCGAATTCATTGCGTTTAAGCAATAAATCGCAAACGTTGATACGCTGTGTCAGATGAATTTCTTTCAAATCGTGCGGAACCCAAATATCCAGGTCCTTAACAAGCCCAACACGTTTTAAATGATTCTCAATGGTTGTATATGAAACATTTACCTTCTCTGCAATCTCCCGTGTAGTTGTATGACAATCCGCCTCGATGATGGTTTTGATTTCATCCTCATTCGGCTTAACTGGTCGACCTAAACGTTTGTCATCTTTAAGAGAAAAATCTCCAGAACGGAATTTTTCTTTAAGGGCTTCATTACCATGCACATCACGTATCTTTTTTCCGGCTTGCACTGCGTTCTTTCCTTTACGGAAATAATAAAGCAAAATATTGCGAAAATGTTCGTTTTTGCACTCCACATTAATATTGAAGTAAAGAAAGAACATTAAGATAATATCTACGCAATGATTTTATAACGCTAGGTAAGGATTACAGATAACGTAAATAATAATAAGAAAATCATAACATTAACGAGTATTATAAAAATGGTAGTGAGAAATCTATAATCAAAATTGGCAATTACTTTTTTGTCAACCCAATATTAATGAAATGTGTCAACGCTCTGATAGCAAGCATGGCCTAAAGTATAAAAATTATATTGGTGATGGGGACTCCAGTCCCAAGTTCTTAAAGGCGAACCTTATGGTAAAGATTTTGTTATAAACAAAAAAGAATGCATTGGACATGTGCAGAAGAGGATGGGCATACGTTTACGTGAATTGGTCAGAAAAACAGTCGAAGAAAAAGAAGTAAAGTGTAAAAAAATTAGTAGAAAAATTCTTTCTGGCAAAGACAAACTTACTGGAAAAATGATTGATAAATTAACTGTTTATTACGGCTTGGCTATTGGCTTCTGGTGCTCTTGGCAGCGTGCTTCGGATACGAATACTTTTGGATCATTTAAGCACGATTATACTCTATTACCAAGTGATGTTTTATCAGCTGAAACCCATATATGAAGATCTTAGTAAGGAAAGACTTTTAGAAAGGTGTGTTGGTGGTTTCACACAAAATAATAATGAAAGCTTTAAACCAGTTAATTTGGAAAATCACTCCAAAAATACTTTCTACTGGTTCAAAGACAGTTAATAGTGTTGCATTAGTTGCTGCATGCACCTTTAACGAAGGAAACGCTGCTTTATTATTATCTATGCATGGCATGCAGATGAAAACTGGCTTAAATTGCCATGAATATGCTCGAAAAATGGATGAGAATCGCATACTCATGGCCGAGAAAAAATCTGCGTCTAAGACTAACGAAGCAAGAATTCGTCATAGACAAAAGTAAAAGGATATTTTGGATATTGCAGCTGCAGCAGGATCTTTACTTTATGGGCTTGGATTCTTTTCTCCCTAATTTTATCGTAACATGAAACTTTAAACGCGTTTTTCTCGAAACGCTATTTTTAAAGTCGGTTGTCAAGATTTCTCGAAAATTATTTAACCGATCTTGATGAAATTTGGTACACATCTTCGAGATACTAATGTCAAGGACTTGGACGAAGGATTTTCGTTTTTTTCATAAAATCGAATTTTAAGAAACCAAAATGTGGTGCAAATTGTAGCGAAATTTGAATGTTCTTGCTAAAAACGTTGCCAAAAATCTAAATTTCAATTTTTTTCTTTTTCTTTCGTCCAGTTTCTAGTTTTAAGTATTCACTAAAAGACCCTATTTTTTCAACAGAAAAACCCCCACCGTTTATAAGTTCTGCTGTCAACGCGAAAACACTTTTTTTCGATGGGGTCACCGGAAATGACGTCGCAATGGCTAAGTTTAAAATATTTTTCAACCAAAATTTCAGAAAATGTTCTTTAAACATGTACCTTAAATGCTATAAAAAGTTTGAATAAGAATTCCATTTTTTATATAGAAAAAAAAATTGTTGAAAATATGCTATTTTTTCCAGGTGTAAACCCATGTAACCCCTTATGCATCATCGTTTCTAGAATATTCCTTAAGGATACTTACAAGTTAATTTTAACATTTCATTAGTAATTAATATAATGTGTTTATCTTAAATCTTAAGTCTTATTCAATACTTCCCTTTCGGGGTTCCGTCGTTTATTCTCATAACATACCGCAATTCCTTTATTCGCAAATATTTTAGTCTTATTTAATTAACTTCTATAATGTGTCTTATAATAATGTTTATTTAATTATTATTTGACATTAATTTAAACATTGTTTGGAGGTTTATTCTATCGGTCAAGCGACGGTTGAATTTATTTGACATTTGCATCCTGAGAAGGATATAAGACATCGGTTCTGGTTTATGTTAGGTTTCGGATAACTCGGTATTGGCGACGGTTTCTAACTAAGAGTTCTTTATTAAGAGAATGGACTATGCTTAAGGCGACAATGACGTTCTGGGGAAGATAGGAGAAATGTTGATCTTTTCGATCATAGGTTTCTTGTTCTCCGAACTCCCTAGCCGTGATGTACGGTGTTTTATGCTTCGCACGTGTTGACAGATGAAGGTGAATGGCGGGGCCACGTGGATTTTTTCGAATACTTAGAACGGTTCCCAATGATTCACTGCGGTTATTTTAAATAGTCGATATGAATTTCGAAAAGAATAATCTAAGAATATTTATTTCACACTATTTATGTGCATAGAGACTTGATAAGTTAATCTTTTATTTATACCACTGTCGAGAGTGCCTCGATTGGTTTCGGTATTTACTAGTAACAACAGTTTCAATTGTCTTTTACGTAAATCACTGGAACAACGCCTCTATTGTTTAAATTTTATTCTCCTATGTGGAAGGTATACGTGGCGGAACGTCACAGTTACCATTTTATTTTTTAACAGGTATATTATACATGAAATAGTTAATAATTAGAATATATACGATTGTTATTTGTTAGTATATTGAAGATACTTTTTCATATACCTGTTAAAAAATAAAATATATTAACTGTAATTCAAGTAAAATCAATTTTCCTTTATAATTTGCGCAAGATGTTAAAAAATTAATTATTCCTAATTTTTTTTTAATAAATAATTTTCTCTTTCCTGTATATATTTAAAAATTAAGAATTATGAAAAAAACAATTTAAAAACAAATATAAAAAAATTATTAAAAAAAACTTCCCCGATGAAGGATCGGACCACTAACTAGCAACACGAGAAGCGAGCACGCTACTACTTACGCTAGCGCGTCACTTGATAAATAGTCGCACTTAACAAAGATGATGACGGAAAGATTAAGTGGTTGGATAGAAAAGCATAAAAAGCTGAAGTAAAGTCGGGCGGGATTTAGAAAAGGGAAAAGGAGATCAGATATTCACATTAAATGCAATAATAAACAATAAATTGAAAACAAAGGGTGGGAAACTGTTTATTAATACCCCTCTTATAGCGCCTTCCTTCATTTCATCCATCCATTTCCTCTACCTCCTTCCTTCCCTTCTCGGACACTAATTCTCTTCCTATTTCGCAAATTATCAAATGCTCCAACGTTTCTTTTTGCTCTTTGCATAACCTACATTTCCAGTCCTTTTCTCCTTTCTTTCCTGCCTTTCCTATGTTGCCACATCTTAACCTTGCCCAAACTTCCTTGACCCCTCCCCACACTCCTTCTTCTGACCAATACTTCCATGGCATTTCATCGTTTTCTATTAAATGCTTGTACATACTATTATGTGTTGACTTTCTTATTTTTTCCTCTTCTTCCCTTAGGCTTCTCTTTTTAAATTCTTCTAATCTCTCTTTTATCTTTTCCCCTATCCTCACACCATCTCTTCTTTCCCTTATCATCTCTATCAAATCCTCAATACCCATTTCCCTCAACACTTTGACTAAATTCTCCCCCCATTTTGAGGGCTTACCGTTCGTTATCGCTCTTGACTCCTTCATCACGCATATTTTTGGCCACCTTGATTCCTCCATTTTCAACATCTCCTTGATGTATCTTAACGCTTTTTCTCTTATGAAAAATTCCATCGTTGGGATTCCTAGCTCTCTTCTCGATACGTAACTTGGCGTTGTCCTGCCCACTCCCATAGTCATTTTACAATAACTATTCTGTATCCTTTCAAACATTTTTATTTACCCCAACCCCCATATTTCTACCTCATACATAACCTCCGCTTTCACTATTGAATCTAATAGGAATAGCCTATCCTCCATAGTATTTCTCCCTACCCTTTTGCATATCCCCCATACCATATTCGCCGCTTTTTGCGCTTTCCCTGTAGTTTTTATCCCATGCACCCAAACCGAATTTTTACTTGTGAATCAATATCCTAAATATTTAAATTCCCTTACTACCTCCATTTTTGTCCTATTAATCTCCAATTTCTCCCCTTTCTTAACCCTTCCTCCGTTTCTGAAGATCATGATCTTTGTTTTCTTATCGTTTACTCTCATTTTATTTTTCTGTGTCCATTTTTCTAAATCCTTTAATATGCTTCTCAACCCTTCCGCTGTCTCCACCGGTGCTGCAACGTCATCTGCATATTTTATTGCAAATATTTTTTCTTTCCCTATTACTGCTCCTCCTTCATTCTTCACAATCCATCTTTCCTCCAGATCAGCTATGTACAGATCAACGCACGCCCTGTTCTGTTCTAAAGCTTTCCGTGATTTTCCCTTGAGTCTGTACTTCCATTCTTGTTTTCTTATATATCTCTTTTATTGTTTCTAGCATTCTATCTTCTATCCCTTTTTCCTTTAATTTTACTATCATCCTTTCTCTGTTCACCCTATCGAATGCTGTTTTAAAATCAATGAAATGATATATTAAAGAATAGTAAGTTGAAATAAATACAATTAATAATAATAATAAGGATATAATAGACGTAATTTAATCTATACACAATACAATATAATACAAAAGTAAAATTATATGAGAAGTAAAATAAAGAATATTATGAACAAAAGTCGAATATAGAGTAGATTGATAGATACTCTAATATTAAAACACTGAACGATATCGCTTTTAACGAATAAAGAAGTATACAGTTAACAAGTAAAGCAAGTTCGTATAAGATTTTACTGAACCGAGCTATCAGACGGCTGGCGGAAGAGTGTCGATCTTTTTCTTCCTGACGAGGAGGTTTCCATTTTTTACAACAATGTTCGACGTTGCCATCGCAGTTCTTGCCTAATCGACGAATCGCTTCCTCTTATTTTCTAGTTTTTCTTAGTCGTCTGTATCGAGTTTGCCGTTATCTAGGGGCTACGAACAAGGCACAACCTATGGCAACGTAGACGTAAATTAATCATTTTTATATCTTATTGTAGGTAGTTGAGCCGTATTACGTCGAGAGGTGTCGGCCGACAGATTTTCCCCTCACACTTTGCAACAGAGTATTGACAAAAAAGTCTGATATTATCTTTTGTAAAATCTCAATAATATAGGTTTCGCTGGTTTCAAGGTAAGGCTGTATTTCAGATCAATATCTTTAACTATTACTGGATTATCTATTTGTACAACAAATTTTCTTAATACTGTAGCAACTATTCCCTTCATTTCCATCATTGCAAATGTCTGGCCTGTAAAAGTGATATTAAATACATATGTATTTTGCAAAATAACTTTTTCGAATATAAATTCAAGAATCTATAAAAATGTGCTATTACCTATGCAGTCTCTTTTTCCAGAACTGAATGGTATAAAACATTTGGGATCGTAATTGCCTGGTAAAAACCGATCAGGATTAAATGTTAAAGGGTCCTTCCAATATTTATCGTTTCGGTGAAGTGAAAATATAAGAAGCATTAGAGAACAATCTTTCGGTATTACCACATTCTCGTTCACTTAATAAAATAAATAAACACATATAATTAGTACATAAAATAATAATGCGAGTGGTATAAAATATATACATATAGTCATATAGTATATGTAAGAATACCTCTCAAATCTTTTGATAAAATTCGACCTATCATAGGACCACCAGGGAAGAGACGTAATGTCTCCTTGATAACACGATCCAAATACTTCATTTTTTTAGTATCTTTAAGTGTAATGGAAACATCTTCCGGATCGCTTGAGCCGTGCATTTGATACAACTCCTCGTATACCAGTTGCTGCAATCAGAAATGAACAACATAATAAAATGTTAGTATAAAAATATAATTGATTTTTTATATACTATTCAAATATCATCTGTGCATACTTGAACTTCCGGAAATGTGGCTAGCATTAAGAATAGAAAACTAAGTGTTCCAGATGTTGTGTCGCTTCCCTAAAATGTATTACAAATTATATTTCACCTTTATTGAATAAAAAAAATTTTAAACAATCTAAAATAAACTAAACTTACCGCAAAAATCATTGTATGAATTTCATCACGAATATCTTCCTCCGAATATTCTCCTGTCTCGTAAAATGATTTAAATAGCAAATCAAGAAATGTACTTGTTTTTTTTCCTATATTCAGAAAAATATATTATATATTATTTGGTATTGTTACAAAAGTTTTGTTTTCATAAATTGATTAATACCAAAATATTTTGTCAAATAGTTATACTTACTTGCATCTGACGCTTCCAATTCTGGAGTAATTTCATCTTTTTGCAATGACTCTTTTTTTTCCCGTATAATCTTGACGGATAAAAGTTGTATACATTAGTAAAATATGATTTTGTTTTAGCAATAAAATATTTACACAAAATTAAATAATTTAAATTAGAATAATCTTTTTATTTATACCTCATTTGTGATTTTATTAAAGTGAGAATAAAGTTCCTGTAATCTCTTTCCCATAGATAAATTGTTAAAAATAATATTAGGATGTAACCAGACTCTAACAACCCTTTGCATACCTATGTCCATGATTCTGAATAAGCACAAAATTTAATAAGAGAAAACAAATATGGAATAAAATTACATTATATTATAGATATTAAAATATTCTATTTATTATTACTCTGACATATATTCGTGAAGTTTGCATTCGGGATCGTTCTGCAAATCAAGATCACGGCTTAAAAAGCTATCTGTCAGTACAAAAAGAAAACATATTTTAATTAACTTACTTATATTTATACAAATACTTGAAACATTTAAGAATCAATTCCAGATCTCACCATATACTATATCCAAAGTACATAGATGTAACTGATGCAGGATATCTATATTTTCTCCGTTGGTAGTTTCTAAATTTGTAACTAGTCTTTTTGTATTTTTTAATATTGAGTCCATATGGATTGAAAGAATTGATTCTTTAAATTCTTCACTTAAGAGTTTTCGATGAGTTGCCCATTTTAATGCTTTAAATAAAAGAATATTTCTAATCTAAATTTCTTAAGTTGTTTCGTTTTTATATATTCATTAGTTAAAAAATAAGAAAAAAGAAATTCTTTTTATACACTTATATATTTGTGAGACTGTAAACATTATTTGCTCAGATAAACCAAAGTAGTACTTTTACCAGCATTTCTTTGTAATACATTTAAAAAAATATTCTTTTGGATTATTATATATATTATAACATATGAACGTGTTGATTACCTGGAGCAGTAATCAACCCATTACCCAGAATAGGTTTGAAGAAATCATACAACGGAGTTTTCTCATAACTGTTAGAACTTTTTGTTATAATCTAGAAAGAAAACAAAAAATTAATCAAAAATAAAAAGCAAAGAATAAAAGAAGTAAAACTCGTGTTTACTCATTAAACGGCATTGCGGTAAATCTTATGAATTTTACCTCAATATATTTAGGATCATCAAATAATATAAATAATTTTGGACCTATCCAGAATCGCCATGGTGATGTATATTTGTTAGATAGTTTTAACATTTTATTGGTAATATCTAAAAAAAATATCTTTATCAGCGTTACCAAAAGTATAGATATTACAAATATGAAATAGAATCATACCTTCCATAGGCCCAAGAAACAGATACAGGTTTCCTATGATAGGAAATGCTTTTGGTCCCGACAATCCTTTGACCATATTATATTCAAAAAATGTATTTATTAAATATCTTATTACATAGTATAATATAATTATTATTGCTGTTTTAGCAATAAATGTATCAATATACTCCATGATGAATTGAACAAATTAAAAATTATAGAAAAAGTAAAATTTGTTTAAATATAACACTAAGACCTCCTAATGTAAATTTGGAACAAATATTACGTAAGTATTGCGCAGAAAACTCTAGTACACTTCGCGTCTTAACAACAAGTGGCAATATATAAGCAAACGGAAAGCCTATTTATACAAGACTAAGAACATAATTTGTCAAAGACTAATTTGCATATAAATATGTACTATGTAATTTCCAAGATTAGAGCAATAGAGATATAATACGTAGTTTTGCCTATCTTATAAAATAATAAATTTATATGGTAGAGACATTTACATCTGGTCGCACATCAGCATTTTTTAAAGATTGCGTCAGAGTATTGTCAGAATGAAGCGAATATTTAGCTCACATATATATATATATATATATATATATATATATATATATATATATATTTATCTACTAGCACAGGAGCGATTGAATTAATTTTTATCGTTTTCAATAAAAGGTCGCTTGCGATAATCGAAAAATAATGGGAGAGTACTTCTCAATAGAGATACATTCGAATACATATTTTTATTTTTTATTTATCTTAATTTTATTCGTGAATTCCTAAATATTTGATTCACGATAACGTCAATTTATTAACTCTATTCAAACAAAATAAAACCAATTTATATTTTATTTATAACGACTACACACACGCAAACGTACGATTATTTCCACGATCTATGCATAATATGTTGGCAATAAAAATATAGAGTTTTATATTAGGCAAGGATAGTTATATTCAAGAATAGAAAAGAATTATATTTATTTGTAATGTTATTTCACTTGTGTCTATGATAGACTTTGTAAAAATTTGTATACGCATAAAACGAAAGAATCTTTTTATCTCTAATCGTTTTTTATTTTTTTTTTTTATTTTTTCCCTCATTAATTATAATTGCTCTGTTTATATGTTGATCATCTATGAAATACGCTTTTAATAAAATCACGCTAAGGAGGTCAATTATACAATTCTACATAGTAGACGTATATAACTTATAAATTTTAATGTTCTCACATAATATCACATTTATTCTAGATATAAACATTAAACGTCGTGTTATTCTCCAAATAAGTAAATATTTGGAGAATGAAAGATACTCAATAACTTTTAGATAAGAACGTAACGTGATTTTCTTCTATCGAAAAGCAGAAATACTTTGCAAAGTTACATACGTTAGCTAAACGAATTTTAAAGCGGCATGTATATGTGCGCGCGCAGATGTATAGGTTAGTAGAAAAAAAGAAAGAAAGAAAGAAAGAGTAGGGAATTAAATAAAAAGACGCAAGGTTGTGTATCGTATGTACGTACATAAGAACGAAAAAAAACGTGTGAGAGAAAGAGAGAGTGAGATGGTAATGGAAAAGGGACAAGCAGATTCACTTTTCTCAGGAAGCAAGGAAGAAAGTTTTGTGTAAATTTCAGTCTAATTATATTAGTGAGACCGCGCAAAATGCCACAAAAAGTGTGACAACCTTTTGTAATGATTGCCCTCATAAGCCATACTGTGCATTGATTGTTTTAAGAAAATTCATCACTACATGAAAATATAAGTCAAGTATAGGACATACTTTTTATTTCGTATTCACTTTTGTACGTAACTTTTATTTCAATTATTCAAAATAAAATAAATTCAATTTATATATATTATACGCATTCTTTATTTTTATTTACGGGGGAAGATAGGTGTGTATAATGGCGTTTTTACAGTGATTATCATGAATTTCTGTAACACATACGGAATTTTTATTGATTATTTTATTATTATTTCATTTTACACATATATTTGAGAATATATTCTGAAATTTTCAAAGATTCTCCTCGTAAAGTAACTGAGATATCAGCTGCTGCGCATTGTAGGTCACCTTCCGACTTAGCAGTTTTTGTAAACATTGAAGCCCGCAATTATTATTTGAAATCAATCGCACAGAGAATTTACTTTTTCTACATGTGTTTCTTATATGTGATCTTCACTTTTCGTAAAAAAACTGACAATTAATATCTTTAGAGGAGTATGAACATAAAGCATGATTTTTTGCCAATTTTCGTACTTTTTTTTTTACAATAAAAAAATACTTTGAACAAAGATGTTGTTTAGATTTTAGTTCAAACAGAGCGTATTTATATGGAGAAGTTATATAACAAGTTTCAAAATGATCGGTAGACAACTTTTTAGCTAGAATGTACACAAATTCGAAAAAGTTGTTTCGAGAAAAAGAAATTCGACCGCTCCTATTATTACATGCCACGTGCTCCGACACTTGAACGAAGGACGCTCACTTAATCGCTTATAACTTTTGAATAGATTTACTTTATATATATTTTTGAATAGATTTACAAGCGATTTATAAAAAGCACGGGTGTGAGTAATTATGTACGCATTATTTGCTCCTTCTAAATACGGAAAAGATTGAGGAACATATAGCAACGAATAATTTCTGACCGTGACGATTGATTTTATTTGCAGAAAACCAATACAAAGACCAAAGGGATCGAGTTCCACAAAAATATATATTTTACTAATTTAGTTTATAATAGTCACAAGCCCCTTCGAAAAATCTCCAACGGAATGTTTAGTATTTTCTTAAAATTTTTCTATTTCATATTTTCTTTGAAATTTTATTTTTGTTTGCAAAAATCTGAAAATGGATAGTTTTCAACGAATATATGTGTGTTAAATTCAATTGTATTATAGAAACAAGTAACTCTTAACTTATTTTCCTTGTAATAAAAAAATTACTTTTGCATACTCTTTATTCCATAAGTGTCTTCAAGCCTTTATAAGAACAATGGCAATATTTTTTTAAATTTATTAGAATCGATTTTTACTCTGGTTATGTATTTTTACTAACGATCTGTTGAGGTCACTGGTGACCTCACGGCAGCCAACGTGTTTAGGTATTTGGATAAACAAAAGAAGAAAACTAGTAAGGAACAAAACTAGTCTTTTAGACTTTAGTCTCTATATAGTATAATACTCATATACATACGTATGCTCGGGCTGTAAGTAAGGTTTCACAGTTTGCCGGAATGTTATTATCGGAGAAAATGTCTGCCGCAATAAATGTAGACTCTAAATACTATAATAAATAACATATTAAAATTGTACATTTGTTAAAATACATTTGAAATTTGATTTATTTGGGTACATTCAAAAGTATCTGCCATATCTTTAAAACCGTCATAATTTTCTGCCATTAGTTTTTTAGAATAATAATAATAGTAAATAATAAAATATCCGGATAGCAGTGTTGGTAAAATGCTTTTGAAGTTTATCTAAATTTTGTACCTGTGCTACGTGAGTGATGCTGTATGGACCGCCTCCGAGCTTAGTTAGACTCCCACTTCATTCAGTTTTGTCAAAGTTTATTTGCGAGTTTATTACCTTCATATGGATGATGCAGTTATTAAACGTTTACGAACTTCTTACTAATATCAGAAACATGGATGAATAGTGATGAACGTTCCTAACTTCTATTTCGTATCTAGGCCACTGAAGAAAAATATTTTTTTAATTTTTAATGAGACAAATTATTATCATACCGACCATTTTTTATAGAATGTTTAATAACAAATTATCATACTCGACCTTTTTTTATAGACCCTTAGAAATAATATTATGTAAGACTATAAAAATTAATAAGCAATATTTAATGGCTTGAAAGAATATGAATTTACCAATCAATAAATTTACTATATCTATATACATTATAAAATGTCACCTTCGAATCAAAATTTTAACGCTTTTTCTAATTTCCAATAGAAATCATTTTTCCTATCGTCTTTTCATAATTCTTTTACATTTATTATATATTACTTGCATAAATCCCAACCAATGATAACCCTAGGTGGTGACGACGATAACTTTTCCCTACTGATATAATCTACTGCTTTTCTTTTGAAACTTATTCACGTGATTTGCCCGTGACACCAACATGAATTTTTTATTATGGGATGCATATATGTTTTTGTGATTATCAGTTGTTTCAAATTGTCCAAAAATGGTAGTAGAATACAATTTATGGAAATCTGTAGTTGATTGGTCTAATTAAATGACTGCTTATAGTTCAACATTGCGAAAAACTATAAAATGTTACAGGAAATTAGGAAAAAAGCTTCTACTGATTACTTGTGTTGTACATTAAATGGTGTGATTCAAACAAGAAACTCGAAAAATATTTTAATTCCTGATTTTTGGATAAAGATCACGATGTATTTAATGAAATGTTCTAATGATGAAGATTGCATTTTATCAAGCAATTGCGTACAGAAAAAACGTCGTTATATGTTATACATATTTTCCTTGTATTAATAAAGCTTATCGGTTGTGCCAGATAGTCATCATTAATTCCATATCATTTTTAATTTCAAGAAAATCTCGTCCATTACAATCTAAAACACCCTTCAAATGTTATTTATTTTTTCTGCTAATATTGTATTTTTTGAATTCTTTACAATTTATAGAATAGCTATTTCCTACAGAATAATACACTAAATTCGAAATACAAAATCATTGTGTAAAAAAATTACTTTTGGTTAAATTTTCTGTTCTTCGAATTAACACTTATAAATTGAAATGCAAGAAACAATGCTCTTAAACTTTAATACTACGTTCTTCTTTTTCCCCCTCGCAAACGATATACGTGCTCATGGAGTGAGAGTGAGAGGGTAGGAACGATTCTCTCTCTCTCTCTATACTTAACGAGCGAGAAGGACAGAACGTTGATTCTACTCTTTCCCTCGTATACGATATACCGATGGCTTTGCGCATGTGCAGAGTTCTCTCCTACCAACAAACGTGGCAATTAGGAAGATAAGGATGGAGAATCGTCCCTGCTCACTCTCTCTCACCACGAGCGCGTCTACTGCGTGTCTGCGTAGCGTTTCATTCAAAAGTGGATGTGAATAAGTAGCGTGCGAAATGGAGAAAAAAACTCGGACGAAGTAGTCATTAATTCAATTTTTAAACGAGAAACTTCATTAAAATATGAACAATGACAAACGACAATCTACAACGAGATCCGGCACTACCATCGACGCTGTATACTCCCGTTATTTGCAAAACTTAAAATTAGAAATTAGTCGTATCATACTTCAGTAATCATAAGCCCATCATTTCATTCTTGCAACATCAACCAATGGAAATCGATGAATAAAGTACAATCTACAGTTAGAAACATGCGACATTTTCAACAATAATCCATTCCTATCAATAACCATAATAATTAAACTGATTATATGTAGAAGTTTCACTTCCTAAGCGCGAGAACCTTACGCAATATTTTTATTTTTTACAGACCCAAAATCTTTAACATTATAATTTTACACAAAAATTTATTGAAAATTATGGTATTTTATTGATATAATTACAATTTATTTTGATTATAATGACTAACATTCAAATAAGGGCAAATTGTTTTCTGACGTATAGATAACAAATATTAAAACCAACGTGTTTACAGATTTTACTTTTAATTTTTCAAGCATCGATGTGATTTTTAGAAAATAAATCACATAGATACGTATTCCTTGAACTGTAGTAGTTTAGTAGCTTACACAATCTATATCTTACCTCGACTGGGCTATGTATGTCATCCTTCTTTTTTCTAATTTTTTTTTCTCGTTATTATGAACTAAGCTTAATAAATTTTCCTTTTTTTATTTTTCTTAGAGTATTTTATATTAATTTAATAGGGAATATAATAAAAAAAAGTGCATTTGTATAATATTATAGGGCGTGTGAATTTTTTTTTGCTAACTATAAGAATTTGATTAAGAAATCAACATTATTACGAGCACTCACACACAAGTAATAGAATTAATAATTATAAATTAAAAAATATATAAATATATAACAAAAAAATTAATTTTTTACCGTGTCTTAAATGATATATTTTAATATATATAATAACGTATTTTATCCGCCCTCACGTTCTAAGTCGAGTAACACTGTTTACAAATTTTAATTATTACTTTTCTAAAAATAAAACTAAATTTTTAAAATTATTACCTATCTCACCAAGGATTTAAAAATCGACAAAATTTTATAAAGCAAAGTCTCAAATTTGAAATATTATATTGTATTAGATTTTTTCATAAAAATAATATATATTTAGTGACTTGAAATTTTGTATAAAAAATCGATCTACGAACATTCGATTATTTTCATCCAGAATAACGAATCGAATATTTTAGTAAAGATTCATTCTCGAATTCGAATTCGAATAATTTAATTCTGAAATCACAGTCAAAGAGTGCCATCTTCGGCTGAGCGCTGGTCATCGAACGAAAATTTTCGATGGACGTCAATAGGAGGGAGTTCGTGTGTTCATACTAATGACGTCAAAGGGGCGTGAAGGCCAAAGCCGTACAGCTAATTGATTCAGCCCACATTGTAGCGGAAGGAACCAGGAACTTGAATTCTATTGGTTCAAACTCTGATCGCCACTAATATTTTTATGTAACATTTATTTTATTCATAAACTATTACAGAACAAAAACAGAAACAAGAACAAGAACGGATAACAAAAATGCGTTGTGGATTAATACGTTGTGGATCGAGTAAGTGCAACTTCTTGACTGACTAACTTATTTTCTAACAACGGAAGAAGAAAGTCTTTGTAACTACGGAAACACTAACGTTCCCATAGAAACGCTGCTAGCTGTGATAGAGTGCTAGCGCTCAAGTAGTTTGCCAAAGAATGAGCAGTGAGGATGGCGGCGCCAGTCGTCGCAAAAGATAAAGTAGAAATCTGCTTATCGACAGCAGGTCGCTACAGTACTCCCCCCCGAACGACTTAGGCTAACCGAAGTCGTGAAACGTATCCCCTTCCTAGGCAAGTACGTTTTAGGTTGGCTTGAGATCGGAGACTGGCTGTCGTTGTTGCCTTCCATGGTCGGAGTGGTGTCCATTTGCTCAGTGGCCTCGAAGAAAGCTGGTTTGAGTCGCTCTGTCGAAATCGTCGACGGTTTCCCATTAACGCTGACGCGAAAAACGCTGTCCGAAATCCTTTCCAACACCTCGAACGGACCCTCGTAGGGTTGACAAAGCGGTCCCGAAGAACCTCCAACCCTGACAAACACGTGGGTGCAGGAATGCAGAGTCTTATGCGCAAACGCCCTAGCCTTGGAGTGATGCGCAGCTGGTGCTGACCGAACTCGACGCATTCTCTCCCGAAGAGGCTCGAGGAATATCTGCGGATCGTTAGCAGGTTCATCACCGAGGAAGTATTCGCCAGGAAGCCTTAACGTCGTCCCGTAAACGAGCTCTGCTGCTGTTGCTCGAAGGTCTTCCTTGAAGCTGGTGCGTAGACCTAGCAAGACAACGGGAAGCACGTCGACCCAGTCTTGTGTACCGTGGCACATGATTGCAGCTTTAAGCGAACGGTGCCATCGCTCTATCATCCCATTGGAGGCAGGATGATACGCGGCTGTCCGAGTACGTTGGCAACCTAAAAGTTTCGTCAAAGCTTGGAAAAAAATAGATTCGAACTGCGAACCTCGGTCTGTGGTCACGATGGCAGGTGCTTCGAAGCGAGCGACCCAACCGCTAAAGAATGCCTTCGTGACACTATCGGCTGACATATCGGCGATGGGGATGGCTTTCGGCCACCTGGTGAAACGATCGATCATTGTAAGGCAGTAGCGGTAACCTCTCGATAACGGCAGTGGTCCAACAATATCAATATGGACATGATGGAAACGTGTGTCTGGTATTGGAATTCGTTCCGGAGCGTTCTTCGTGTGTCGTTGAATCTTACTGCGTTGGCACGGCAGACAGGTGCGTACCCAACGGGTAATATCGCCGTTCATGCCGGGCCGGACGAACCGTTGCGCTATTAACCTCTTAGTAGAACGTGCGCTAGGATGTGCCAGGTTGTGCGAAGTATCGAAAATGCGTTTCCGCAGCGCCTGCGGAACGTATGGTCGAACATCTGTTCCAGAGACGTCGCAGTAAATGACTGTCTCGGTGTTATCGACGCGTAACTTTCGTAGTACGAGCGACGTTTTTGCTCCAGGATCAATCAGGGCAGCGAGTTCCTCGTCTCTCGCTTGATGTTCTGCTAAGTCCTGTGTGCTGACAACGACAGGCATGTTAATTTCCTCTACCCTGGAGAGCGCGTCCGCGACTATGTTCTCGTCGCCTGCGACATGGACGATATTGGTGGTAAACTGCCCAATAAAGTCCAATTGCCGTAGTTGCCGTGGTGACGCCTTGCTCGCCTTCTGTCGAAATGCGAAAGTTAATGGTTTATGATCTGTCTTAATCATTAGGTCTCGTCCTTCGACCAAGAATCGGAAGAATTTGTGGCTGCTAAAAACTGCTTGTAGCTCTCTGTCGTAAGTCGAGTATCTTGTCTGCGTTTGCGAGAGTTTTTTCGAGAAGAAACCTAAAGGCTGAAATTGATCCCCTCTCCGTTGCTGCAAGACTGCTCCTATAGCGTTGTCGGAGGCGTCCGTCTGCAGAATCAGCGGTGCATCTGCAATAGGATGTGCGAGTAGCGATGCTTCAGCGAGTTGTCGTTTGCACGCATCGAACGCGCGCTCGGCGTCCGGAGTCCACTCGATAAGTCGCCGGTCCTTCTTCCTGGCGCCTACCAGATAGGTGTGCAGTGGTGCCTGCACCGATGCAGCGTGCGGAATAAAACGGCGATAAAAATTGACAATTCCCAAGAATCTTCGTAGGTCGCTGATGTCCTTGGGTTTCGGATATTGTTGGATAGCATCAACGCGCTCCTCCACTGGACGTGTACCTTGCGCGTTGATCTTGTAGCCGAGGTACTCGACCTCACGGGCACTGAAGGTGCATTTGGATAGATTAATAGTGAGGCCGAATTTGCGTAACCTCTCGAATAACGTGCGAAGGTGCCTTGTATGCTCCTCCGGCGTTGACGACGCTACCAAGATATCGTCGATATAGCAGTAGCAAAAATCCAATCCTCGCAGCGCGCTGTCCATAAAACGCTGGGAAGTCTGTGCTGCATTTCGGAGTCCAAAGGGCATGACGTTAAATTCGAAAAGGCCAAACGGTGTGATGACGGCTGTCTTTGGGCGATCCTCCGGAGCTACTGGAATCTGATGATATGCACGTTCCAGGTCAATGACTGTAAATATCGTGCAACCATCTAAACTATGCGCGAAATCATGCAAATGTGGAATTGGATAACGGTCCGGTTCCGTTATTGCGTTCAGTCTCCTGTAGTCGCCACATGGCCTCCAGTCTCCGTTCTTCTTGGTGACGAGATGAAGAGGGCTGGCCCATGGGCTCTTGGATGGTTGACAAATACCCTGGTCTAACATATGTTGAAATTCCGCCTTTGCGACTTTTAACTTGTCGGGAGGTAATCTACGTGCTGGCTCGTAGACGGGTGGACCCTTCGTGACGATATGATGACGTACCACGTGGGCAGCTGCTTTCTTGACCGACGGCGAGGTTAGGTCGACGAATTCCCTCAGGAGCTTGATGTGCGGTCCGTCAGGATAAATGGACGAAACGGTTGTTTGCACGGGAATCACGAGCTTCCCTTGAGATGACATCTGCGTTAAATTATCAATAAGGCGTCGTCCACGAAGGTCTACGGAGAGATTATGCTGGAACAAGAAATCTGCTCCGATGATCGGTTGCGTCAGGGTTTTACTGATTTACAACTATAATATTCTCATTTTATTCGAGTAGATGCATGTTATTTCTAACATTAAGAAGTATATTATTAAAGATCGCGAGGTGCAAGTGTTAATATACTTAATAAACTAAGTATCAAAACTAATTCAAAATCCTTTGCTAAGTTCAAAAGATATTGGATGATTTATCTAATGTTCTCATTGGTTGCAAAGTATTTTTGAACTGTTTGATACAATTATCTTAACTTAAAGTGCATAGTATCAGCAAAAAAATGGAATAAGAAAAGGTATAACGGAAAGTGAAAAAATTTGCTGACACTTAGCCGAAACCCCGGAGCCGGGAATGTCCATCCTGAATGGAAGCAAACCCCGTGCCGTACCCGGTCCTTACCTACTTAAAATTAAAGTATTCACATACACTCAGAAAAGTATGCTACCTGCCTATCCCTCCACCTATATTTAAAAGTGCAAACAGACACACCAACACAATCATTCCACGCTGGATCTGTACTCACATACCACCAGGGTGCAAAAAGCCTAAACTAGAGAGCATGCCCCGGGGCACCTCCGACACCCTAGTTCAACCACGTTCTAAACTTATGTTCTATAAGGTTACGTACCGAATGCTGTAATCGTCTGCCAAGGCTAGTGATTATTGCAATAATAACTAATGCAAAAATACTGGTACATACTAGTATATATATGCATACTAATATAATACAAGTATTGTCAAATTTCCACAAATAAATGTGGAAACTCTACTATTCAAAACGATTAGGAAAAAAAAATGAGAAAAATGTAATATAAGTAAAAAAATACAAGTACATATCACACGAAAGTGTACAAGTATTTATCTGAATATTGAATGATGCATTAATAAAAAAGTTCCACGAAACGATGTACATTACACACTACCTAATACGCACACACTGATGTAAAGTACATCGTGCAATCACTAACACAATGACAGCCGCCAAAGGAAATCTTAATAACTAATAACCCATGCAAACTTTTTCTCACCCATACGTGTTACACCTGGGTAACACGCATCGATGAGAACGAAGAGAGCATGGGGGGGAGAAAAGGGGAATTAGTATATTAGGCTGAAAATCCTGATCTAAAAATACATAATTAACATACATATATACATGAAAAAATATTATGATAAAAATTCATCTAAACGGATTAAGGACTCTACAAGTCATTTGGTGAATAATGACTTAAGCAAGTGAGCAAAAAAAAGTAACCCCATAAGAAACTTTATATATTATATTAATATATAATACTATTTCGAGGTAGTGTAGTGTTGAGTGACTCTAAGGGTGATAAGGATGAATATTTCTTGCAAACCTCGGACGACTCTTTCATTAAATGGCTGTTCTAATTAAAGAACTGGTTTTTAAACCACCACTTAATTGCCAGAATCTATCCGTTCGCGAATTTGGTTTGTCTTCTTGCTCATTTATTGATAATTATATCGAAGTATCGATATATCGAGATAAATCACGATTGAAAAACTAATAAAGATTAAAAAACTAATAACTATTAAAAAACTGATCACAATTGAAAAACTAATTACGAAGCAATGCGTGTAAAACAATTGTTACATGCTTTATTGGCACGAAATCAAGTAAATTAATGCTCGATTTCACCATTACTAACACGACTAAATACGTAAAGGAAAAAAATAAGTGAATTAATTAATTGCAGTATTGATTAAATGAATTGAAACCAAAGAAACAAGAAGACCCTGGCCTAATCTAAATAAATCACATATATAAAAATCACATATATAAAAATCACATATATTGGGAATCACTCGTGAGCAAAATCAAAGATCTTACTCACGGTCGTTTATGCTCGTTTCGGACAAAATACATTTACGAATACAACCAGGAACCCGTGCCGATATTGGACCCTTCATCCTCGACATGATTGGGCACTGGAGGGACTTTAAATTTACTCACTCGTTACCAATTGTTACCAAAAAATAAAATAAAAAATGAAACTGAACAATTGGCAGTAGAAGTTCTGCGATGGCTCCAAAACACTCGTCCCCCTAGCTGTTGGTTGAATGATGTCGTGAAGTTGATTTAAATTGGATGAATTGTTGAATGTTGAATTGTTGAATCGTTGCATAGTTGCATCGTTGCATAGTTGCATCGTTGCATCGTTGAATCGTTGCATCGTTGAATCGTTGCATCGTTGCATCGTTGAATCGTTGCATCGTTG
>JACGWG010000040.1:6819-20479 GCA_023678865.1 Polistes exclamans
TCTCTCTCTCTCTCTCTCTCTCTCTCTCTCTCTCTCTCTCTCTCTCTTTCACTCTCTTCCTCAGTCGCTTCCTCCTCTTTCTCCGTCTCACTCTCTTTATCACTGTCTTCTTTCAACCTCTCTCTCTTTCTTTCTTTCACATTCACTCTCACTCACATACACACAATCTCTCTCTCTCTCTCTCTCTCTCTCTCTCTCTCTGATTCTGTCTCCTCACACTCTTGCTCCCTCATTCGCTCGCTCGTTCGTTCTTAACGTCAAACCACTTAGGGCCGCGAACCTCGGCAGTCAGTCGATCTTTCCTAACGGCAGCATTCCGGCATTTTCCAGCTGATCGGGCGCGGGCGGTTCGCGGTTAGTTCGACAATCGCCATTTTGTACGTCACACGCATCGTGTTGTTGTACATCGTCGCTTCGTCGTCGTCGTCGTCGTCGTCGTCGTCGGTGTTTTCATCGCCGCCGCGTCGTCGGTCGTCGGTCGTCGTCGTCGTTGTTTTCGTCGTCGGTCGTCGATCGTAACAACGTCACGCCGGCGTTTCTCTCATTGTATATATTACATATATATATATATATATATATATATACAATCGTTTATATATAGATGTATGTATACGTATATGTGTTAATTCGGAGTGTGTGTCGTTCCGCGACGCCGCTGTTCCGCCGTTCCTCTCGTTTTTTCTCTCTCTCTCTTTTTTAAAGTAACACACAGTCGTCGTTTCTCGTAAGTAAGCGCGTTCGTTTCAACTATTTTTTTTCTCCATCCCTTATAACAAATTTTTGGTGCGCTTGGTTCTTTTTTTCTTTTTTTTTTAATAAACGTTCATCCACGTCCAATTTATAACGCGTTAATCGTTGTTATTATTATTATTATTATTATTATTTGTGGGTATATATATATATATATGTGTATATATGATGACTGATGTAGTAAACACACACGTGTTGTTTTATTATTCATTTTTTAAATAACAAAACGCCATATATATATCGTGTAACTTATACACGCGTGTGTGTGTGCCTATTTTACGGAATAATACAATTTGTTCTTATTCTTCTCGCGTTGATAAAACACGCTTGTTGTGTCGAAAAAAAGAAAAACAATAACGAAAAGAACAGGAAAGAAGGAAGGAACGAAGGAACGAAGGAAGGAAACACAGAATTTGAAATCGTAAGAATTCGTAATACGCGCGCCCTTTTTACCGACCAATCCCACCCCGTAGATTTTTTCGAAAAAGAGTGGGAAGAGGATGAGAACTAAGCAGCAGCAGGCATGTGCGTGTGAAAGATAGAAAGAGAAAGAAGATAATAGAGAAGTGGACTCCAAATAAAACCAAAAAAAAAGAATAAAACAAAATAATAAACCCCAAAGAAAGAGTCAGTGTGTTTGTTTTCCGTTTCTTGAACTCTCGAGGAACATAAAAGAATTAGACGTACATACATACATCATACATACAAACATATTCAGTTTGTCTAATAGATAGATAGAAAGCAAGATAGAAAAAGAAGAGATTAATAGATAAATGGATAAAGAGAAAGAGAGAAGGAATAATTCTTGCTTGCGGTGCGCGAACATAGTGCGCGTACGAAGTGCGTGAACCGAGTGCGTGAGGGCCGCGTGTGCTGAGTTTCCTTGCATACTACCTGAACACCCCACTCCCTCCACAGGGGTCCCTGTTCCCGTCCTTGTCCCTGAGACCCCTTCTTGCATCTTTACAACCCTCCCCTCACTTCGTATTACCATAAAACCTACCCCCTCCCCCCCTACAATATCTTTTCTTTCTCTTTCTCTTTCCAACTCGCTAGCTCGCAAGCTCATATTTTGTACTTTTTGCCGCCATTATTTCTTCCTGGTCATCCTATTCTCACTCTTTTACTTCTATTCGTTTTCCTGTTCTACGTTTTCTATATATTTTTTTAATTATTCTACTATTTACTACTTGCTGGTATTGTTGTCGGTGTGTTGTTGCTGCTACCCCTACTACTCCCTTACTGGATCATCACTTACTACGTCACTGGATCACCCCCCACTACCTACTACTACTACTACTACGTCATTGGATCACGACAAAACTATTCTACTACACTCTACCTACTATTCTGCATTTGTAGACGCGCGCCGCGTGCTCGCGTGCACGAGGGGATGTTTCGGATTGGATGATACACGAGAGTGAGTAAAAATAAATCTAACGGATTTTATATTATCGTTTAACTATTTTTCTTTTTTTTTTTTTATTATCTTTTCACACTTGTTGTCCCTATTCTTATTATTATTATTATTATTATACGTCTGTTTATTTTTTCATTTTTAAATGTATCGTTTGTATGTGTAATGCGCGCGCGCGCGCACACACGCGGAAATAATTTTTCTCGCGAGAAGCGTGTTTTTCCGCCTACACGGGGCAACGTCTGCCTCCTGCCATGTTAAAAGAAACCGGCGTCTATCTAACTATCTATCTATCTATCTTTCTTTTTCTTTCTATCTATTTATCTAACTATCTAACTATCTCTAGTTTTTTTTTTTCCGTGCCGGCTCGCGGTACTCTTCTTCCCCCACCACCACCACCACCACCACTACCATTACTACCATACCACGCGACGCGATTCTATTCCATCTCTCTCTATTTCCCCCTCTCCTCTTCCTCAGCCTCCTCCCCACTCCTTCTTTCTTCTTCTCCTCCTTTTCTCCCCACCACTTTTTCATTACCCCCACTTGGCGGACCATTCCGTCGCGACGGCGGCAACAATTGCTGTTGCTTTTGCTGTTGGCTGTAGTTGTAGGCCAAGAGCGTCGACATTAAATTATTCGATCATTTATTTTTCGATTTTGTCATCATCAACGACTATAATAATCACAATAACAACAACACAACGACAATGACACAACGATAACGACGGAAATGCAACGCGATGCAATGATGTAAAAAAAAAATGAGAATGAGAATGAGAATGAGCGGAACACGATGACGCCGATTGTCAAACAACGACCTCTCGTTTTCATTGACTTGTCTCTCTCTCTCTCTCTCATTTCTCTTTTTTACTTTATTCTATCTCTCTCTCTCTCTCTCTCTTTCTCTTTACCCCTTATTTTACTTGATTACTTTGTCTCTATTTATTTTTTTCCGTTCCTTCATCATTTTATTTCTATTCTATCACTCTCATTTTATTTGATTATCTCTCTCTCTCTTTCTCTCTCTTTCATTTTCTCTTTTATCTTTATTTTTCTTTTAGCGAACATAACTTCATATAATAATAATAATAATAATAATAATAATAATACGTTTAAGCAAATAAAAGTTGGATTTTAATTCGTGCTTAAAACGCGACATAATAGTTTCGGATAACACCACCACCACTACCATTACAACCATCACTCTCTTTACTAGGTACACCTTTTTTTCGTATTTTGTATGCTACGAAAGAAAGAAAGAGACAGACAACAAACAAAAAAAGATATATATATATATATAGATAGTTAGATACATAAGAGAGATAGTTAGATAAAAAGAGATATTACTAGGTGGAATATAGGGAGAGAGAAGCGCGTAAAGGGAAACAATGGAGCATCGCGACAGGAAAAGAGGGAGGAGTGGTGGTAAGAAGGGTAGGGTTAGGTTGAGATTGGGTTGGGAGGAGAGGGGAGTAGAGTAGCGTCGCGTCAGGGAGGGTGAAGGTTGGGTTAGTGGCGGGGAATAGGGGGGGGGAAGTAAAACGACGTTATACTCTTCGACTCCACGCGGTCGTTCGTCGTCTACTGCATGAACTCACTATACACACACACACACACATTCATACACACTTCTTTCTTTTTTCCTGACCCCTCTCTTTCAATGAAGTAGGGGAGAAAAGAGAAAAAGAGAGTGAGAGAGAGAGAGAGACGCGTTGGAATAATGCGACTTTGAAGATCTTCCAAAGAATCATTCCCCTCTTTACACACACTCCTTCTCTCTCTCTCTTTAGCTCTCTCATCATACGTTCTCAAATAAGCAACCACTTTTTTGCGGTTTAATGTCGCATGTTTTACGCCCGTTAATAATTTTTTTTTATTATTTTTTTGCGAGGGATATATGCACTTCTCTCTCTCTCTCTCTCTCTCTATATCGTCGGCGTTAATCAAAATTGCATTCTTCCTTGCTGCAGCTAACTCTTTACCCCACTCTACTCCCCCCACCTTACTCCTTACGTCTCGTCCCACTCCACTTCACTTTATTCCACTCCACCCCACTCTCCTCTCATCTCTTCTCCTTTCCTTTCCTTTCCCCCTTCTCTTTTATACCTCCCCAGCAACTTCTGCTCGCTTCACAAAGTTTTGTTTTTTTTTTCTTTTTTTTTTTTTTTTTCATTTTTTTATTTTTATCCTTTTTTTTCTTTTTCTTTTTCTTTTTTAATACTGCGGACAAGCAATTTCATTCGCCGAGATGATTTCAAGACGCCCAAGAATATTATTAAGACCTTCTAATTGTCTCTATCTCTATCTCTCTCTTTCTTTCTTTCTTTCTCTCTCTCTTTCTCTCACACATTTTTTTCATCTTTTATCTTTTATCCGTCTATCTTCTTCCACTTTGTTCTCTCTCTCTCTCTCTCTCTCTTTCTCTTTCGAACTATCGTTGGAATTTTCGAGTAGGGAATTATTTCGAAATGAGTCATCGTCGTGAATCGCGATTAATGAAGAAAGAAGGGGGGAGGTTTAAAGGGTGTTGGGGAGGAGGGAGGGAGGCGGAAGGGGATTAGAGGATAGGGTGTTGGGTTCGTCGAGAATGTAGAAGAAGGGAATGGGGGATAAGGGGTAAACGGATAGAAGGGGGAGGAAGTTTTCCAAGTATTTCGCGGCACGCGATAGCCGGAGGGCGTGTAGTTAATTCGATGCTTATTTTTATGCGGGGAATTTTTTTACTTCTCGGAAGTCCATGTTACACCACACACACACATACATATACACATACACAGTTAATATTATAAAGAATTGTCACAGTATTTTAAAGTTAATGTCATTTGTATATATTTCACGTTAATAGTAATTTTGTTTTCTTTTTAATACCACCACCCGCCACCACCGGCGCCACCGGCACCATTTTTAAAGATGGCGAAACATTTTGTAATTCATTTGGAAACGCACGAATAATATTCGTTCGATAATTATTCTAATGAAATTTATTTATCGTTCGTCAAAGTCAATGGGGTGGTCGATAGGTCGAATTTTGTTGAACAATTATCATCACACAACGGTGCTCTTGTACGCCATTAAAAAAAGTAATAAAAAGAAGACAAATTGGTAGAAAACAAACATGGCGGAGGGTAAGCGTCGGAGATATAATTTCAAAGTCCGATCGTTGATTGGTCGAATGGTGGTGACGTTCGAGAAACCGAGCATGTAATTGTTACCATGTGTTTAAGGAAATAAATTAATTATATCATCTTATATTCGAGATTGTTTCTTTTTTTTTTTTTTGTAAATGCGCGCGCGTTCTTTCTTCGTTGCATGCATTTTATTAAATTCTCTTATGTTCGTTAGATTAACCTTCTTTTTTCTTTTTTTTTTTTCTTCTTCTTCTTCTTCTCTTTTTGCATAGCTGCATTATAATAGACAATCTATGAATTAGCGTCAGAAATAAAACTGGTCGGACGTTGGTTGTTTTGTGCGTCATTGCAAATTCGAAAAAGAGCGATCATTGACGTCACCAGAACTTGTTGTAACGCTCCGCACTGTCGTCCATCCTCTCTCTCATTTTTTTTTTTCCTCTTTTTTTTTTTTTCATTGTTCTTATCGTTAATAGCTAATAGCACACACACGACTCTTTTAAGGATGCTAGATTATAGATCATTCTGATAAACGATCCATCTAATTTACATTTTCAAATGAGGTTTTTCCAAAAACCATTCGTTAAACTTTTCATAGTCTCTTTTTGTATTTTTATTTTATTTATAAATTATTATTATTATTATTACATAAAAATTGATATCAATCGTACGCACAATAAGAATGATTCATATAAAAAAAAAAATCACAGTTATATATATAACTTTATTTATTTTTATTACATTGAACAAAAAAACATTATCTAAAAAAATATAAATTAACGAAAAAGAATAATTCTCGTTGTGGAAAGATATGAAAAATACTAATAGTATTATACTTATACTACCCCTATCCCACAATCCCCACAATCTCAAAAATTAAAACAACGAATAAAGTAACAACAATATTCCAACAAACTACGAAAAAAAAAATGATCTAAAATATATAATAAATATCGAAAAGAAAAAAAAAAGGTTTCAATCTTTCAAATGAATTTGTCGGGCGTTAGAGAGAAGAGTGTATCCTAACCTTATCACATCAGTACAGTCCCTCTCCCGAAACCCATCATCCCCACCATTATACGCTCCTGTCTCGTATTATAAGATTTTATTCATAAGACGAAAAAGAAAAAAAAAATATTACGAGATTACACGAATCAAGCAAGCAAGCAAGCAGGCTTCTCTTCTTCTCTCTCATCTGGAAGAAAATACTCGGCTCGATTTATTCCTCGTGTCTGATAGAAAAATAAAAAAGAAAAAGAAAATAAAAGAAAAAGAACGAGCGAGTAAGCAAACGAACGTAAGAGAGAAAAAGAGAGGAATGAATGAAAGAAAAAGAAAAAGAAATAAATAAAAAAAAAAAAAAAAAAAGAAGAGCTCTCGTTTCTCGAGAGTTCTAAATTAATAAATTAGGAACGTCGAGAATTTCTCGTGACGATATATACCCAGTCGAATGATGGACGACGACGACGACGAGACGAATGTTATTGAAAGCTCTTTCATATCCTCTCCCCCTTTTTTTTTCTTTTTTTTTTCCTTTTATTTTATTTCTTTTTTCTCTCTCTTTCTCAATCACACACACATATACATACACATACGAATACACGTATACATAAATGTGCACATATTTAGTTCGATTTCATAGCTTGTCGCAGTCTCCTCTCATGCGGGTGAGGAGAATAGGGGGGTTGGGTGGGGGGCAGGTTGATGATGGTAGGGGGCTAAGGAGGGGACGGGGGGTGAGTTTAGTAAACTCTGGGTTTTTACGGTGCAGTTGATACCTCGTTACGCTTTGCTTGTCCGAGATCAGGGCCGGCTCCTTTACGGGAACATCAGAGATACGGGGAGGGGTGAGAGGGGACATAGGAAACGGGGCACCACCGGAAAAAAAAAATAAAAAAATGAAAAAAAAAAAATAAATAGAAAGATAGAGAGAAGAGAATACAAGAGTTGGGTACAACAAGTGGTAATACAACCCGTAACGTAATTCCTTCCTTCTAACCTGTCCCCCCTGTCCCCTCCTCCTCCCCTCCCCCTCCTACAGCCACCACCCACTTCTTTCTTTCTCTTTTTTTCTTCCTCTTCTTCTTCTTTTTTATTCTCTTATTCGTATTCCTTCAGCAACGATGCGAACGACCTCGGTTGCATGCATGCATCCAACAATCCACATGTGCGCAACTCTCTCTCTTTTTAACAATCCTAACTTATATCTACGTATATATATATTTATATGTGTGTGTGTGTATATATTTATGTGAGCGTAAGTAAGTAAGTAAGTAAGTTCATTTCATTTCATTTGACTCTGTGTTACACCATGTATATGTATATCCATGTTTTGAGTATATGCGTGTGACAAAACAGAAATAGGAAAGAAAAAGATGATGGTGGTGTTGGTGGTGGTTTGGTGTGGTAACGACAACGAACGATCATCATGATGATGATGATGATAATAATAATAATCTTCCAGATCGGTTGGAAAAAAATATTCACAGGGTTGATATCTTGTTAACGAAAATTACAACCTT
This sequence comes from Polistes exclamans, assembly GCA_023678865.1. Lineage (NCBI taxonomy): Eukaryota > Metazoa > Arthropoda > Insecta > Hymenoptera > Vespidae > Polistes > Polistes exclamans. The sequence continues at coordinate 14,640 of JACGWG010000040.1, forward strand.
TCCAACTTGAACACTATGGCGTGTATGTGTGTATATGTGTACATGTGTGTTCTTTTTATTTTTTTTAACTCTTATCCTATTCCAACTTGTAATCCCCTTCCTCCTCCTCCTCCTCCTCTTCTTGTTGTTGGTGTATACACCATACAAACTATTGCGGCGCACATACGTGGTTACTTTTGCACACTTATATATACATATGCATATATATGTATAATACGAGTATATAGGTATTATTCTGTATCAATTATCAGCAACAATAACAGCAGCAGCAGTACGACACGCAATCGGCTTGTTGTAACATTTGTTTTGACCCTGTTTTCATCTTGTTATTCAATTTTTTATTTTTTTTGTTACTATTTTCTTTCTTTTTATTTCTATTCTCTCTACTTTTGATTTTTGTATTTTTGAATTATAGGTAAATCAAAGTTCGGCACACTAACGTACCTTACGTCATTGTATTCCACGTGGTGGTATTGGTGTTGGTGTTGTTGTCACAACCTATTTCGAATAAACGTGTGTGTGCGTTACATTTATCCTTTAAATCAAAATTCTTTTTTCTTTCCAACCTCACATCCCCCACCTCCACCCCTTCCCCTTCCCCTTTCCTCTTTCCTTCTTCCATATTGTTTTTATTGGTTCAATTGTGGATTAATAACAAAAAATTTATTTCGCGTTAGATTGTTAATATAATTTGTAACAGAAATTAAAACCTATATATACCCATTGCACAATTTAATGTAATATCTTTTCCGGTTTTCTAATGTTTAACTTGTTGTTTATGTGCTTTTCTGTTTACTTGTGTCTATGTTATATATGTGTATGTGTGTGATATATGTTTGGTAAGTGAGATCTTGAGCATGACACTATGTGAGAAGTAATAGTAACAACAGTAACGCTTATCGGATTTCAAAAGTGTGTTTCTCTTCTCTCTGGCTCGGAAATGGCAGACACGAGTGGTTAACGTGTGTCTGTCTGTCTGTCCATCTGTCTGTCTTTTTCCTTCCTTCCGTCAGTTTAATATTTACATTTGTGAACGCGAGTGTTAGATTTGAAATAATATAATTTTATTTCAAATTAATTATTAAATATATATATATATATATTTATTCAGTTTTGTTTTATAATTGTTTGTAATTTTTCTTTTTTTTTTTCCTTTATTAAAAGTGAAAGTTTGACGGTGACATTAACGATATCAATTTGATGAAATTACACGAAAGAAGAGAGAAAGAAAATGTAAAGGTAAGCTGAAAATAAGAGAGAGAGTGAGAGTGAGAAAGAGAGAAACTTTAATTGAACGAAATTATAGAAAGTTCTAATATTAAGTTGTGTAGTTTATATATTTATTATATATAGGAATCAGTTTATGATACTTATTATAAATAATAATGATAATATATTAAGTATATATTTAATATATATTTAAATAATTTGTGTATGTGTGTAGATATTTGATATTGAATTAGATGAAATTTAAAATCAAAATTATTATTTGTCAGAAACGGTTGAAACAAATGTTATTGTTGATTGAAATAATCGAAAAATATTAATAGAATTATATTAGAGAATATGTGTTAGATATATATTATTCAAATTATTGAAACATCGTTAGATTGATTATTGTTCATTTGTCATCTGTTAAATTTGATCAAATATTTCTTCTATTGAGATTTTATGTTTATATTACTTTTCAAAGTATAAATTCGTATATAACGAACATATTATTTATATAATAAATAGTTAAAGTCATATATATATATATATATATATGAACAACATTTAATAAGAGACATTGTATAAATGTATATTATTAATTGTTTATTAGAAGTATATGTGTATATTTTTTAAACAACAACAAAAATATATACTTTATAATTATTCTTATTTAAAAAAAAATAAAAATAAACCCCGAATATTACACACATTAATGTTTAGTAATTTAATATTTCACATGTTATATAATTAAAGTATATAATTAGAAATGTATATTTATTTCTAAAATTATTTTCTATCCATCCTAACTTTTAAGGAAAACATTTACTAAGCATATAACGGTGTACGATTTTAATTGACACCCAATATATATATATATATATGAATCAATTGAGAGATCATTTTCCATATAATAATACGTATTATACTTCTATCACGCTTTCAAGGCCACGCATTTTCTTTCTTTTATTCTTTTTTTTTTCTTTCTTCTTCTCTTTAATTATTATATCTTTGATTATTACCTTCTATTTTTTTCCCCCCCATTTTTTCTTTTTTTTTTTCTTTCTGATTAACAACCCTCCCCCCCTTCCCACACCTCACCCCCTTGCCATTCCTCACACTTCATCGATCATCGTCGTATTTGTTAATAGAAACTTTGTAATTATTTTTTTTCCCCATTTTGATTTCTTCACTTTTTCATTCGTCAACATTATTATTCCGCGAACTTTGTTGATCTTAGTTAATAATATACGCGTGTGTTAATTATTAATCATTCTTTAACGTCTCTCTCTTGATAAACAAAAAAAAATATATCTTCGATTTCTTTTGTTTTGTTTTTCTATTTTTTCCCTCCTCTCCTTTTTCTTGGTTTCTCTTTTACTTTTTTTCCATTCGAAACAATTTACTATAGTTTTTATTTAACGGCATAATTGTTTACGGATTTGCAACGTCGATTATTATTAGCTTACGTCAATGTGTGTTTCTCTATCGCGATCGACAAAAAGATTTCTCGATGACACTGGCTTTTCTTCTTTTTTTGTTTTTTTTTTCTTTTCTTTTTATTTTTTTCTTTCTTTAATAGATCTCGATCTACGATCAATCATATTTTAGTTCAAAGTATTATTATAATTGCGATAACAAATTGTCATCATCATCATCATCATCATTTTAATTAACAAAATGGTTCTATACGAACTACTATAATTTTTTATTCGACAAATATTTACAAATGAATTTTCATATTTTTCCTTTCGTTGTTAGTTTTTTCTTCCTTTTGATATTTATTTGAAAAATAAAGTAAGAAGTGGTGGGGGAGATATCAGAATTGCTATTGGATAATATCGTTCCATTAATTTCGGTTAGAAATATGTTCCGCCAATCAGGTGCCGATTCTGTTCGGTCTCTTATCCAATCGGAAAGAGGTTAAGATTAAATTAAAAATGGCGGATTACCGATCGTTTATTCTAAGAAGAATAAGATCGTATATTTCTAAGAAGAAATAGAACATATTGTTTAGAAAATTCAATATACATAACATCAAATTTGTTTTATTAACGAAAAACAAACAACAATCGTTATTTATTTGTTATCGGAAAAGAAGAGAGAGAGAGGTTAGGAAGTGGGATGAAAATATATAAACGAAATTACTTTTCGAACGAGTTGATATATAATTTACGATACATTTATTTTCTTCTTCATCATTTTTTTCATTACAATTTATATGTTCGTTAGATATATTTAACGCAAATTTACGTACGAGAGAATACATTATTATTATTATCATTATTAATAATAATAATAATATCAAAAAATGTTAATTTAAAGATGAATTAATTTTATTTCTGTTCTTCTTCTTCTTTTTGTTTGTAATAAAAGACGACGACGACGACGACGAGAAATACGAATATTAATTATTATTTGCTAATTGTGTATTCCTTTTTTTCTTTTATTTTTATTTTTTATTTTATTATATATATATAAATGATAGTAAATTATATTGGAACTTGGACATCATCCCACGTGTTCGGAATTATTGGATTACATGAAGAAACTCTTCGTCATCGTGTTGGATTTAATTTTTTTTTTCTCTCTCTTTCTCTCTCTCTCTTTTTCTATCTTTTTCTATCTTTTTCCTTCTTTAACGTAACTTATATCTCATCTACGTCAGAATGGTGCATGTTTAATTATAAGATCAAAAGAGTGAGAGAGAGAGATGGTTATTATTATCTCGGATAAAATCTACGACTGCTTTCTTGTAACTAATAATAACAATAATACAATAATAATAATAAGTATAAGTAATAAAAATAAGTGTTGTCAGAGTATGTTAAATAGTATCGGATGAATCAGTTTCGTTTTAATCTTTTCTCTCAACAGTTTTCGTTGTTGCATACGCACGTTCCTTCCCCCCTCCCCCGTTTCTCGTTATTATTATTATTATTATCATCGTCATTATTTTTTTTTTCTTTTATACTCCTTCGCAAATGTTCTCTTTACCTATTTGAAACGTCATCAATCAATTCTGATCGTTTAATTTTGTATTTTTTCGTTATTATTACGTTATAGTAATATTTTAGTTTTGAATATTTCCAAATTAATTAAAATAATGTCAGTTTTTATTGGGTTATTATTAACCAATTGGAAAGAAATATACGCATTGTGGAATGTTGTTATCTTGTTTTTTTTTTTCCATTCTTTTTTAAGTTGTACGATTCTTCGAAAATTGAACATGACGTAATTTTTAATGATAATTCTTTTTTTTTTTTTTCTTTTCCTATCGTTTGTTTTCATCATTTTTCTTTTCTATATATATATATATATATATATATTTTGTTTCTCATTTTATATTATTTTGTTTCATTTCATTTTATTTTATTTTATTTTATTTTATTTTATTTTATTTTACGTTTGATTTCGAAATTTTAGTTAACGTATGTAATTACGCAATGAAATTAATTCACCATTTTTCTTTTTCCAATTGTCTTTCGTATTTTTTTATATGTGTTATTATTTCAATTGTATTTTTTTCTTTTTCTTTTTTCTTTCCCTTCTTTTGTTTTTTCTTTTTTTTTTAGTCCGTCGTGTAAAAGAAATTTGTTCGACAAATTATTATAACATAAATGCTAATATACATATACGAGTTTTAACACGTTATCTTGTTAGTAATTTTATGTTTCTAGGAAGTTTTTACGTATATATGTTTCTCGTGCAATTTAGAATGACTTTTACTTTGTTATTTTTTTTTCTTTTGTTATTTTTTTTTCTCTCCTTCTTCTTCTTCGTTCTTCAATTTTTTTTTTTCCTTTTTCATGTTTTCTTCTCCATCTCTTTTTTCTTTTTTGTTTTATTCTTTTTGTTCGCCACGACGACGACACAGAGGCCGGTTTAAAAAGTTATATTTGAAAACAAACAAAAAATGATAATACCATTTTAATGCGTCAACATAGATGAGGTCACACGAATGTAAATTTCGCACTTTTTAAATAACATTTAATTTGTTTGTTTTTTTCCTTCATTCTTTCCCCCTCCCCTCCCAACGAAGAAAATAAAATAAAATATATATTTGATTTTTATTATCGAGAGGTAGCATTATTATTGCTATTAATTTTTGATTAACTTTTAACATTTTATAAAATATTAAAATGTATATATTAAATATCAATAACAATATATTAATATATATTTTATATATTTAATTTGTTTTACAATAAAAATCTAGATATATATATAGATTCAAAACTTTTATAAAATCTATTCGTGATTGGTTCAGAGCTTTCCAACCTTACTCGTGATAGGCTCACAACTTTTCAACCTTACTTGTGATAGGCTCACAACTTTTCAACCTTACTTGTGATAGGCTCACAACTTTTCAACCTTACTAGTGATAGTTTCAGAATTTTTCAGCCTTACTCATGATAGGTTCAGAACTTTTCAACCTTACTCGTGATAGGTTCAGAACTTTTCAGCCTTACTCGTGATTGGTTCAGAGCTTTTCAATCTTACTCATGATAGTTTCAGAACTTTTCAGCTTTACTCATGATAGGCTCAGTACTTTTCAGCCTTATTCATGATAGGTTCAGAACTTTTCAACCTTACTCGTGATAGGCTCAGAACTTTTCAGCCCTACTCGT
>JACGWG010000040.1:41701-62144 GCA_023678865.1 Polistes exclamans
CCCCCCCCTCGACAAGAAAAATCATCAATCAATTAATCAATTTGGGAAAGGGGCCCCCCAATGATACTTTCATATTTAGAATATTATCAAAGTATAGAAAAATTTGATGAAAAATGTGTGTGTGTGTTTAATTTGATTTGTTTGTTTTTTTTGGTTTGTTTGATTTAGCCCCAACGATACAACCGAATTCTAATGCCGCGAATTTATCGATACCTGACAATTTTCGAGACGTGGTTAGGATGAACGATTATTTGACGACTGGTCGACGGCAAGAATTTTGGGAGGAACCATTCACGCGACGTGTCATGGATGCCATCAAAAGTAAGGAGTTAGAAATGAAGACTGCTGCTGAGATACTCGGCGTTTCTTACGGGACTCTCTATGGGAGATATCGTGACAGTTATGGATGCCTTAAACACCCGTACAGGTTGGTAGTAATCCTTTCTAATTATTCCATTTCACCTTTAGCAATTCAAACTAACAATTGAACAAATATCATTCGTTGAACAAATATATTTCGTTGGGATTGGATTTCTCAGTTGTTAAAAAAACAAAATAACAAAACCAAAAATTATAAATCCCAATTACTATCGTTCCTAAATAATAATTATACGATACAAAAATAATTTAACTTTGACTACAAATTGTAAAAATTGTTCGTGATTGTTGTTTGATTTTTTTTCTGACCAAAATAAGAATAATTCATTTGTACAACAATTGCATTATTAACAGTATTATAACAACAATAAATATTAATAATAAATTTCTGTTCTTCTCCATTTTTAGGGTAAGGGATTTTTGGTCGGAACCAGGACCAGCCGAGGTATTATCTAAATTACGAAGAAAAGAGATAACATTGTTCCGAGCAGCTGAGTTCCTTAACGTAACGGTTCACACATTGGCAACATACTTATCAACGTTACAAGGTGCCGAAAGAATTTCATTGGCGGGTGATGCAAGTGCATCATCCGTAAACGTCGAGGGAAATGATAGTAGCAGTACAACAACAACAACAACAACAACCACAACCACACAGGAGAACAACGATTCGATGAACGATATTATTCAAAAGATCAATGCTAGTACGGTAACAGCGTCTACACCAACAACCTCGACGACAATAAAAAGAGAGGGTGGTGGTTATTTGGAAATACCTAGTACGGCGGTACCAAAAGCAGCTACTTCGGTATTAGAAAACAATCCTGACATAACCATCGTTAAAACGGAAAGTTTGCCACGGAAACGTGATTACGCTAAAATAACTAATACCGAAAACAACAATGCCAAATTGATGAGCGGCGGTGCTGTCAGTGAAATAACTAATCAACAACCCTCTACGCAACAACAGAAAATAATTACCGATCCGCTATCATTGAACAACGATAACAGTAAACCCTAACTATTCAGGCCTTATTTAACACCGGTTAATCCAAGAACAAAAACAACTACGGCTACAACAGCTACTGCAACTAATAATACTACAACAATAAATAACGCCAATTACAGATCCGAACTCTGTCCCCGAAGATTTTATTCTAACGTATTTACACGTTTCTTGACGAATTTTCATTTGAAATAATTATCATTTAATAATTCTTATAACTATTAAATTAAGTACACATTATACACACCACACCACACACACACACACACACACATACAGACACCCGTAGAGTATAATTAATGCGTATTATTAGTCTCCTCCGCACCGAAATGATCACAAAATGATGGGAGGATTCGATCCTCTGTCTACAATTTCTTTTCTTTTCTTTTCTTTTTTTCTTATTCTTCATCTTCTTCTTCTTCTTCTTCTCTCTTTTTCATTCAGTCCAATCATTCATTCTATTTTATTCTCTTTCTTTCTATCTTTATCAGTATTTCGTATACCATCGGACGCATATATGCGCCGGCCCCCAATGCTTAAAACAACATCGCGTTCAAATAATCAAATGAACGTTTTATTTGCTTTCTTTTTTTGTTTAATCCTACGAGTGTATTGATTACTTTTTTTTTTAATCTGAAAAGTATTGTTTTTAATGATAGTATATATTTTATTATTAGTGTGTGGTATTTTGTTGAACGTATGTATGTCATTGATTGATTTTTTTACTCTTCTAACAAAACACCACGCATCTAATAATAAATTATATTTAATATAATATATATATATATTAGTTTTTTTTTTTGTTTCTTACATTATTTTCATATGACAAGAAACAAAAAGCAATATTTACATTATTAATATTTATATTATTAATATTACATTATTATTTTCATTATTATTTTATTATTTCAATCAATAGAACTTTTATTAAAAATGCACACATATATGCGTCCATATAAACTCAAAAGGGTGTGTTGAACCTTTCGAGTATAATTATTACCCAATACTGATACAATCATTTTCTCTCACGCATTGTTTTTTTCTTTTTCCAACTATCCCATCTTCAATATCAAAAATTAAACAAACTGAGAACAATTCATTTCTACTTTTTTTTTTTTTGTAAATTCATCTACTTATTACAATAATAATAATAATAGACGACAATTAATTGTCGTATTGCAATTGTGCATGATTTAGATTAATTTTCATTACAAATTATTAAATAAAATGAAAGAAAAGAAGAAGAAGAAGAAAGGGAGAGAGAGAAAAGAAAGAAAAGAAAAGAAAAGAAGATAAAAAGTAATTAAAGAAAAGAAAAAAAAAGAAATAAGCAGTTCAATCGAAGTTCCTTTTGAATAACGACACGTAGAATGTATCACACAAATACAAACTTTACAAAGAAAGAAAATTAAAAATAAAAAAAAAACAACACAAATAAGAAATAATAAAAACACAATAAAGCAGAGAAAAGAAGATGAATAATAATAATAATAATAATAGTAATAATAATAATAATAATAATAATAATAATAATAATAATAATAATGCCTAGATTACTATTTTCTGCCTCATGTGTCTGCTGTCTGTCTGTGTATGGGTAGCACGTAAAAAAAAAGATCGACAATATACATATTAAAAATATCTTTGTTCACGGTAGAAAAAAAAATAATATCCTGTTTGTAGTAAGAATGATTATTATAATAATGACGATGACCGAATAAGGATTGTTAACGAACATATGTGAAAAATAAGAAATGAAAAAGAAAGAAAAAAAGAAATGGCTGAGAATTATGATGATATTATTATTATTGTATTTTTTTGTTTTTTTTTAAGAAAACAAGGTGGTAAACACCACCACCATCATCATCAACCTATCTTACATGATCTTTCTCTTTTTATCATTTTTATATTTAATGTGATTAGTAACATTGTATATGAATAATATTATATATACATATATGTAGGCCTAGTTATGTATACATACTACTATGGTGGAGGAGCGCATATAAACGCCCTCGTATGTTATACTATAGGCGTGTATATAAAATAAATGCAAATATTGTTTATAAATTATTATCATAGAATGCAATTTATTATTATGATAAATTTGTCTATTTAAAACATAACTTTTTTTCCAGGTAATAATGAATAATATTTCTAATGAATTTTCTTATTTCTATTTTGTTAAATAATTCTCAAAAATATTATATAAGTATTTTTCATATATGTATATATATATTTATATTTAATATAATAATATTTTTCATTTCAATATACGAATTCAAAATGTCACCCAAACGATGCGTTATATAAAAATATTAATTCTTGTAAAAGATTTATCTGATTTTTTGTAATATTGTGTTATATATATATATATATGTATATATGTGTGATGTTACTAATCGCATAAATGTAACAACAATAAATGTTGTGTACACACACGCATACATATATTATATATATATATTTTAGAAGTCGTTATATAAACGATAAACAAAAAAGAAAAGAAACGAGAGAGAAAGAGAAAGATAGAGTTAAAGAAAGGATGGAAAAAAAGGATAAATAATAATAATAATAATAATAATAATAATAATTATAAAAAGAAAAAGATAAAACGAAAGAAATTGTAATAATGCTTTGAAAGTAAAGTAAAAAATGATTTTATCATTCTTTCTCTTTTTATATTTATATATATATATATATAAATAAATAACAATATAGGAAACGACAACCAACCACCGTATCGCTAATTGTATATACAAGCTTTAGAAAATATTTATTATTATTATTACTATTATTATTATTATTATTATTTTAAGTATTATAATAATATCTTTTTATATTATATTATATCATTGTAATCGTTTAATATTATTATTATTATTATTATTGTTTTAATATTATACGACAGATGCTTATAAATGGCTGCGAAATTTTTGTCAAGTTTGCGTCTATAATTTAAAATTTTATTTTTTGGTAATCAATTAATAATCACGACTGACGAGAGTATAGTAAAACGTCGGAGCAATGTTTATTGTATTATAGTTTCACATTTTTGCAAAACAATTACAAGTTAATAAAATTCACAAAGTTTTTATTATATACTATTTTTTTTTTTTTTCCTTTTTCTTTTTTCTTAAGACTAAATATTGCAACAGACGACTTAATAATATACTCGTCAATCGTGATTAATTGATTAATAAGTCAATGATTCTCTTATTCTTTACGCTTATTAAAACGCGATCGTAGTTAGAAATAATTGGGGTGCAATAAAACGCATCATCGACGATATATATTCCATAAGTGATAAATTATAATTATTATTATTATTATTATTGTTATTAATTTTTTCTTTTCTTTTCTTTTCTTTTTTTTACATCATAACTATTAATTTTTTTCTTAATCTCGCCAAAAGAAAACAATACTAGAAAATAGAATTATTAAAAGAGGATAATAAGAACCGAAAATGGTTTCTTTTTCTTTTTATTTTTAAACTTATTAAGTTGTTTTTCTTTTTAAGATTATGATTCGTTGAAAATGTTTATAACAATAATAATGATCGTTATTATTATTATTATTATTATTATTATTATTATCATCATCATCAAATCATTTCAAGAAGAAATGGTAAAAAAGAAAAGAAAGGAAAAATGGCGTCGATGCAGGCATTCGTCTAACCTTAAAAAAAAATACAATTGTGTTAAATAATAAGAATAATGATCATTATTATTAGTATTATTATTATTACTGTAATTCTAATAATAGTCGAATAATAATAATTATTATTATTGTTATTATCATCATCATCATCATTTTGTAAGAGGATACAAAAAAGAAATCTATCAAATGTAAAAAAAATGGCGACGATGCAGGCATTCGTTTACGTTTAAAAAGAAAACTTTTGCGTGTTATTTAAGAATTCGCGCGTAAAAAAAAGAAAAAGAAAAAGAAAGAAAGAAAAATCGTGTCACAATAATAATAATGATCTTTATTACTATTATTATTATTATTATTATTATTATTGCTAATATAAGATAGAAATTAATTAATTGGCGAGAAGATTAAAAGAAAATGGTGTCGGTAGCGGAGGGGTAGACCAACGAATTATTGTTTTCTCAATTATTTTCTATGTAAATAATTATTTTGTGTTTTATGTCCTTTCTTATAGATTGTAATATTTAAAAGGAAAAAAGAAAAAAAAGCAAAAATTGATTTTTTATATATATATATACTTTTTTTTTGTTCTTTTTTTTTTCAAATTTCTTCAATATCATAACGTAAAGTATAAAGGATGAAAATAGGGAAGAAGAAAAAAAACAAATAACCCACTGATTTGAAAACTAATGGTGAGAAATGATGAATGTGAAAATGTAGGGAATCGACTGGAAATTTAATATTTTCCTGCTTTTTCGACGAAGACTCTTCTAAACATTTTATATACGATTAAGTAAACTCTATAATATAATAATAATAATAATAATTAATATTAATAATAATAAATAAATAAATAATAATAATATATATATATATATAAATATATAAAATATTATATATATTATATATAGTAGAGGTATTTCCCAATGATATTTTTCGATGATATAAGAAAACTTAGTTGCATCTGAAAATTGAGTAATACATCACACACACACACACACATAAAAAAAAAACACACACACACACATTTTCGTAGTAATTTCGGTATTTACTTGTAAAGTAAATAATCCGAAAATAAAACAAAGAATAATTATTAAAAAAAAAAAATAAAAAACAGGTGAAAAGAAAAAGGAAAAAAGAAAAAAAAGATGCGAAACACATTTGCGCTAACGAGTAGGGTGTGGGGGGAAGGGGTTGGAAGAAGGAGGGAGAAGAAAAAAAAAGGAAAAAGGGGGAATGGAAGTGGGTGGTATAATAATCGTATCGACAAAATTATTATTATTATTAACAAAATAATAAGTAACACGATGTGGCACACGATGGTAAATGCAAAAAAAAAAAAGAATGAAAATTCAAAAAAAAAAGAAAAAGAAAAAAAAGAAGAAAGAGAAGTAATCCACATAAGTTAAAAAGTAAAGGAGGGTGCAACGGAAAAAGGGGGGTGGGGAAAGGGGGTTAAAGTGAAAATACAAAACCGCGCGCGACCGTATTTCGAAGTAAAGAAACAAAAAAATGAAGGAGAAAAAAGATTAAAAAAAAAAAAAAATAATATAACTGACACACACAAGTATACAACGTGCGTATACGCGACGAGTGCAAAACGGGAAAATTAAATTAAACGAATATAATTAATTGATTAATTAATTAAATAAAATCACGGAGGTAAACCCATACTGAGAGAGAGAAAAACAAAAAAAGAAAGAAAGAAATGAAAATATAAAAACGATATACAAAGAACACATTTTTTTTTTCTTATAGAATGAAGAAAGATTTAAAATAATAATAATAATTATAATAATTATAATAATAATAATAATAATGAAAAATCGAATGACGACAATGAAAGTGGTATTGTGATATGTGTGTGTATATACAGAAGTGTGTGTAAGATTTAAAAAAAAAAAAAGAAAAGAAAAAAGAAGAAGAAGATAAAGAAATCAACGTAACAGAACAAACGTAAATTAAAGAGGAAAATAATAAACAAAATAAACAATGCGACGGGGGAAAACAACAACAAAAAAAATAAAAATTAAAAATAAATGATATACCAAAAGGTGTCAAACGTGGGATGATTAAATTGATGATTAGGATGACGATGATGATGATGATGACGATGATGATGGTGAGATGGGTAAAAAGGGTTGGAGGAATGGTAAATGTAAAAGGGGTTTGATGCATAAATTCCGAATGAAAAGAAACAAAAAAAAAAACAAGTCGGTGATTGCCATAAATGTGAAACTTATTATTTCATTATTTCATCGCGTTCAATTATATTTGATTACCTACCCCCATTTTCTTCTTTTTTTTCTTTTATTTAATCTATATGCAATAATATTAGACCAAAATTTCGATTGTAATTGATTTTAATTGTACCAAAAAAATAATAGAAAAGTATATAAAAAAGAAAAATTTAATGAGAGAGAAGATGAAGGAAATGAAAAAAAAAAAAGAAAAAAAAACAAGGAGAGAATTCGAAATGAAACGAAAATTTTGTTCTTGTGTGTCACAAATAGTGTTGTTTAATTAAATTCGTTTTTGAATGTTTATATGTTGAGAGAGAATAATTCGTGAGAGATGGAATGTGTATGTGTGCGTTAGAAAAAGAAAAAAAGAAAGAAAGCAAAGAAAGAAAAGAAAAATTTCTCGATTACTTTTTATATCAAGTGTTCTCTTCTAAATCCTCTTATAATCATTTTTTTTAACCATTTGCACTCGAGGATGATTCCCTTCATTTAAAATTTGTCTTTCAAAAATTCTAAAAGCAAGAATAAATTCAAACTTTGATTTCTATTGAAATTGTTACGAAGTGTGCTGCTGATTGTAAAATATGAATGTCCAAAAAAAAAAATAAAAAAATAACTTCGAGTGCGAAGGGTGTTAATAATTAAAAACAACAACAAGAAAAAAAATGATATACGATTGGCAAACTTATATGCGTTGTTTTGATAATGGAAAACAAATTCAATTATTTTATTCTGAAAATATTCATTTAATACTTTGCAATAAAATCAACGAATCGGCAAGGATTAAATATTATTAACTGAATACGATTTTTTATTATTATTATTATTATTATTATTATTATTATTATTATCATTACAACAATAATAATAATAATTACTCTTTCTTTCTTTCTTTCTTTCTTTTTTCGAACAAAAAGAAAATAAGACTTAAGACATACCAAATGAGAAGAAGAAGAAGAAGAAGAAGAAGATGAAAAAAAAGACAAAATAAAAAATAAAATGAAATAAAATAAGAAAAAACGTAAACTAGAAACGTAAAAAAAAAGGACAAGTGTTTTCTTAGATTAGAAGTAAAATAATATCGCATATCAAGAGAGAGAGGGAGGGAGAGAGAGCAAATGAAGAATTACGACGAACATAAATAATGAAAACAAAAAAAAATAATAATAAAGAAAACAAAACAAAACAAAAGTTAAAAATACATGCGCTATAAATATGCACTCTGTATTGCCTATGCACGTCCCCCCCTCCTCCCCCCACACCCCGTTGCAACAAGAACAAAAAAAAATTGCATTAAAGGGGAATTAAATGGGGGGGTGGGACGCACAAGACCACTTTTACTCTAGCAAGAGTATACGACTAGAAGTATTAATATTTAATATTTATAGATAATCACAATGCGAAAAAAAAAATAATAATAATAATAATTATTATTATTATTATGGATTTATATATAGTTATATATATATATTCTATATTTCCTTTTCTTGTTTTTTTTTTTTATCTTTTTATTTTTTTATTCGTCCGTAACGAATGGTCATAAACTTTTTTATTTTCTTCTTTTTTTTTGTTCGTAATTTTTTCCTTGAAATATATATCAATGAGACCCCTACCACCTCCCACCATCTTCCCTCCCCCAAACCCACCCTAACCCATTTCACCCGCGTATAACGCGGAAATTAATTAATTGATTGATTTAATTAATTGATTAATCGAGCCTGTCGAACAAATTACACGTATATACATTTAAGGTAAATAATATAAATATACATCGTGTAATATGCATACACACATATACATATACATATACATATATATATATACATATATACACGATATTATTATTATATTACGAAATTTATTCTGATAATCCAAATGTCTTTTTTTTTTTTCTTTTTTAATTTCTTTTTTACGTAATAGAAAACGTGCGAATACTACTACGATTCATGGGTAACAAATTAATAATAATAATAATAATAATAATTGAACAATACACTTTTTATATAGTTCCAAGCATCATCATCGTTCAATTCGAAGGGCCTGAAAAGAGAAAAAAAAATAAAAAGAAAAAAAGGAGGAAAAAAAAACCACGTCGACGATTTTCTGTATAAATCAAATCTTCTTTTTATATACGAATAAAATTGATTAGCATATATAATCCATCGAAATATCATTTAATTAATTTATACCGAAACACACGAAAAAAAAAAAAAAAAGCAATTTACCATGAAATATAATATATATATATATATAAATCAAATTTTTCAATTTCTGCCAAATTTGTGTACGAACGGAAAGTTCGTGACGATGAATGTTTTTTTTCTTTTTTATTTTTACAACAAACACCCCGCACACACACACGTAACTTTTTTATATTTCTCTAAATATTAAATAAAAAATTCCCGACATTAACTTTCCGCGTGCAATCAATTTAAAAAAAAAAAACAAAAAAAGAAAACAAAAACGGTACAAATGAACAAATTACAATGATGAACAAATCGGGAAAAAAGTTTTTTTGTTTATCCACTTCAATCTATTGCCAAAAAAAAAACATTTCATTCGCACGCTATGAATAAAAACAAAGGAAAAATAATACACGAATAATTAATTATCAGAGACACACACAACAAACAAACAAACAAATAAATATACAATAGTATTAATGTAAAAAAGTATGGTGACCATTCGTACGGACGTAAAACTTGTATCATAATGTTTGACATTGGTCTGAACTGGTAAAACGAGTAACTCATGACCGATGTATGAATAATATTAAATAATAATAACTAATAATAATAATAATATTAATAATAATAATAATAATAATGCATTATATATAATAAATGACGCAATTGTAACGAGAAGACAGGACAAGACTACTAGCCTATTGGCGAACGATACACCCCTAATCAATTTTCATGGGGATTAATCGCACCATGAGACTAATATAACAAATTTTAAATAAACAAATAAGAGAGAGAGAGAGAGAGAGAGAGATAAATGCATGCATACAAGCAAGCGAGCGAGCGAGCGAGCGAGCAAACAAACAAACAAACATATGCGACGAAGGAAAAATAATTAAAACAAAAACAAAAAAAAACAAACAAACACAAAATAATCGATTAAATAAATATACGATCGAAAAGATAAGAGAAAAAAAAGGGGGGGGTGGAAGGAGGAGAGTAAATAAATAAGTAAGTAGTTTAACAAAAAAAAAGATGGAAGGAAACAAAATGGGGGAAAGAAAGGAAAATAAAAAAAGAAACAAGAAAAAAAATATATCGATATCATATTATTATGTGTCGTTTGATATATATATATATATATATATATATATATATAAATAAATAAAAAGGAAAAGAAGAATAAGAGGGCGGGGGGAGGGTGGTGGTAAAGTACGAAGCCCACCCCACCCCACCCCACCCACCCCCAACACACTAATAAGAAACGATTAATGAAAATTATAGTAAGTAACGTACTACGTCATCGTTTTATACACGAAAGAAAATAATAATAAAAAAGAAAAAAAATACCTAATTAATTATAATAATAATATATCTATTTACGCGTACACACAACTTATGTACATTCCTAATTATACACCACGATCTTTTTTCTCACTACTTCTTACTCTGTCATATTACAAAACACTATATTGCGTTTATTATTATAAACAATTATTATACAATCAAGAAACAAAATAAAATCATCAGCCAACACATTAAACAGGAACAACAAACACAACAACAACACAATCTCATCAATAATATACAAAAAGAAAAGAAATGAAATGAATAAAAATGAATGACACGTAAAAAGAAAAAAGAATATAACAATTTACGCATGGACCTATTATACATGTATACATATTACACATATAAATAATATTAATTATACATCATACAGGGTGTCCTGTTACAAAAAATCAGGACCCTAAAAACTTATACCACGCGTTAACCACTTACCTGACATGCCCGAGCGTAGCACGGTCATCGTAATCGTAAATATATTTATATTTTATGCAATATAATAAGAACACTAGAAATTTATGTTAATAAAAAATTATCAAAAAAAAGGAAACCCCAAAAGTTTTTTACATTTTTTATACAACGATATTAATTATGCTTCTTCTTTTTTATTTTCTTTTCTTTTCTTTTCTTTTGTTTTCTTTAATTGTTTATTTTTTACTTGCCGAAAAAGAATTTAAAAGAAAATACATGACACATTTTTTTTGTAGATATTTATATATATAATAATTATTATTATTATTATTATTATTATTATAATTTCATTAGCAGGCAAGTGGTTAAAACGCAGTAGAAAATCGAGAAAACTTTTCTCGCTATCGAAACTTACGTCGGTAAATGTTTTTCACCGTAAATTCAGAACAATATTATTTATTTTTTAATGTTTTTTTTTTCCCCAAGAATTATAAAACAATACTCTCGATGATAATTCGCGTATCGTTATTAATTTTTATCGTAAACAAAAAAGATACACGTTAGAAATGATGCTGAAATCGTGAACGACAAGATGGTTTCTCGCATGATGCCATTTTGATTTTTTTTTTGCAAAAATTTCATCGAAATGTAGAAGAATTGTTTTTAATAATTGCATTCTAAATGCATTTTTTCTATTATTTCTACACGTCGAGAAAAAAATATTTTAATAAACGATACTTATCGTTATAATCATACGTTTTAACATAACCTAACTTTTATTTTGATTAACTTAAAAACAATCGGAAAACCTATCAATCTTCGCGTACGAGTTTTTTTGTTGTTTAATTCTAAACGTGAAATACATTTACTCGCACATAAGTTTTCTATTATATTTACTACGAATTTTCATTGTGATTTTTTTTCTTTTTTTGTTAATAAAAAAAAAAATGGTGATGGTAAGTGTGGTAGAAGTTTTTCTTTTTTCTTTTTTTGGAGAATGAGAAAGGTCCTGATTTTTTGACAAACATTATCATATGTTTTCGATTAATAGTTTTATTGATAAATATATTTATTATTATCATAATAATAGTAATAATAATAATAATAATAACACAACAAACAAAAACGGACCACCGCGTGTAATCGGCATTATTAATTACGAACTATGTATGATCGATCATTTAAAATATATTATTTTAACGATAGTCGAATGATTGATTGATTGATTGATTGATTAATCAATTAATTGAAGGAAGGGTATAATGATTAATAAAATTTATATATATATATAAAAAAAAAAAATGACGAGGGAAACGAAAGAAAAGAAAATTTCAATACGAAATTGTAATTCGTTAGATCGTGAGAAAATATTTTATTATAATTATTTATTCGTTTTTATTTTATATATATATATGCATATATATATTATATGCATTATATTATATATATATATATATATGCATTTTATATATATATTAAAAAATAAATTATTGCTATACGTGTATATTAAATTATCATTGGTGAAATATTATTACGGTCATGATCATCTTATATATATTTATATATATATATAAATGTATAAATAGCTTATTTTTTTATATTCGTTATCATCATTATCATTATCATCATCATCATCATCATCATCATCATCATTATTATTATTAAATATTGTTGTTTATTTTTTTAACACGGGACTGTAAAAAAAAAAGATTGAAAATAATTCACGCAAGTGTGACGATTGTTATTATTAATATTATTTTTATTTTTTATTATTTTAATTATTATTATTATTATTATTATTATTATTATTATTCATCTTAATCTTCTTCTTCTTCTTCGTTCGATCGAATAAAAATTGATAGATCTTCGAGAGGAAAAGAAAAGGCAAACGAAAGTGGTGGTAGATAAAAATTGAAAAGTAATAAATAAATAAATAAATCGCGCGGGTGGGGAGGAGGAAGGGGGTTTAAAAGAAAACCCCCAAAAATGCAAAAAAAGAGAAGAGAAAATTGTGTGAGAATTTAATTTTTCTAGAAATCTACCTCTCTCTTCGTCTATATATATAATTTTCTATAACGTAGAATTTTTTTAAACGAAAATAAAAAATAATAATAATAATAAAATAATAATTAAAAAGTAGAAAAAAAAAAAAATGATCTTACGACTAATTGAAAGGCTGAAATAAATAAATAAAAAACAAATACCCCTTCGGGGAGGAGTAGAGAGTTGAGTTCATGAAGAAAAACAAAATTTAAACAAACAACAAAATATATAAAAAATCCAATTAAAAAATTGGAAATGTTTCTTGTATTCTTATTCAATTTTTTCTCGTTTTTCTTTTTTTTTTTCTTTTTTCTTTTTATAAACAAATAAACGCGAATATACACAAGAACACACACGCACACACAAACGCAAATAATACGAACACATATTGAATACACGAAACTCCTCTACACTTTGAAAAAATACTCCTCTCTCAAATCTACTTTTGTCTTAAGAAAGAAAGAATAAAAGAAAGAAAAGAAAAAAACACAAAACAAAAACAAATAAAAGACTTCGTACGAATAGAATATTTTTTTGTTTAATTATTAATTTATATCAATACGACATATTTTGAAATTCAAGAACAATATAAACGACAAAATGATCCGATCTTTGAGAAAAACAATTTTGTTCTGTTTTTTTTTTTAACCAAACTTGAATTTCGAAATATCAAAAAATAAAAAAAAGAGAACGTTCTTAACCAAAGTTAGAAAAAGAAAAAAAAAAAAAAAGGAAGAAATCTTTTATAAACATTAGTTCAATTATATATTATTTAACCACATTTCTATTTTTTTTTCATATTAATCATCTTCCCCCACCTTTCCACCCCTTACCCACAGATCATTATATGACTTATAGTACTATCATATTTTTTTTCCATATATTCAACACCCCAGCCACCCCCAACCCATAATATTGTACGGCCAATCACATTTCTTCATTTTGCATAACACACACGAGCATATATTTCGATGTATATGATCGATATACTACTACAACTACTATTACTACTATTACTATTACTATTACTACTACTACTACTACTACTACTACTACTACTATTACGAATACTATTACTATTACTACACTACTATTATTATTACGATTATTTAATTACATTATATTAGTTTATCCGAAGTATATGCATATTATCATTAAAAGGAAAAAAAAGTAATCATGGTTAATGAAAAAATTTAATTAGAATAGCTGGAACAATATACTTATAAGCGGTATAATAATAATAATAATAATAATAATAATAATAGAGATTAAAAAATAAAAAGTATACTTAAAAAAAGTAAGAAATACAAATAACAAAATACATATATATGTATATATATATATACACACACACAACACACTTATATATATACATAAAAATATATATTAATAAAATAAAATATAAAATTACAAAATCGAGCTCGCAAGTAAGAAAACATTTTCGAACGATGACTGATGAACAAAAAAAAAAAACTATATAATGGCGAATATAAGAAACGAGAAAGGGTGTGAAGAATAATAATAATAATAATAATAATAATAATAATAATAAAAACATTAACTTTAAGTAACAATTAATCGAGTAAACAAAAAAATACGAGAAGAAAATTGCAAAAAACAAATAATACCCATAATCGCGAAAGGTATTTAAACAAAAGAGAGAAAAAGAGAGAAAAAGAGAGAAAGAGAGAGAGAGAGAGAGAGAATTATGTTGTACACGTGGATGATGATGATGGGGTTTACGATATGTGCGTGTGCGTGTGTGTGTAAGAAAGAAAAATGGAATAAAAGTAGGACTTTTGACTCATCCAATGGTCGAGAGCCCTGCTAGCAGAGAATAATTAAAATAAATAATAATAATAATAATAATATTAATATTAATATTAATAATAATAATAATAATCATTTATTGATTGAACACAAGAAGGGAGAGAAAGACAGACAGAGAAAACTACAAAATAATAAAACGGGAAATGATACAAAAAATTAAAATGAAAAAGTATGAAATGATAATGCAACTATCAACAACAACAAGAAATACCAATAATAATAATAATAATAATAATAATTATAACAACAGCAACAACTACAACAACAAAGATCAGTAAATGTAAATGTTTGTAAACAAATTATGAAACATTATTTGTTCAGTGCCTACATATTTACACAGTAACAATAAAGATGAAGAATTAGTGCAAATTGGATTTTTATTTCGATCATTTCTTTATTTTTTTTTTATTTTTTTATTTTTTCTTTTCTTATCTTCCCGTATTATATTTTTTTGTTATTTACATAATTCTCTAAGCACCCCCCCCCCATATCCCCTTTCCTACCACCACTTTGTCAACTGTTATTCTTTGCCACCATTATTGTCTTTTTTTTTTTTCTTGATAATTAATGCATTCTTTTTTTGTCTTTATCACAATTGTGAGAAAAAGATAAAAGAAATCATGATATCTGATACCACGCGCAATTGTACGACCCCATATTGTTTTTATTTAATCGTACACGTTATATATATATATATATATATATATACAGTTAAACCTCCTATAACACGGCACTCTCAGACCGCGATTTCCATATAACGCGGTGCTGAAATTGCGACAGCCCTCCTCTAACGCGGTACTCTTACAGCGCGGTTTCCGTTCAAGAACATCCCATAAGTTTCTTAGTCACCTGATCAGATTTTTAACGACGATGAAACGGCACTATATTGGAAAAAACTACCATCTAGGACCTTCAGTTCGAAAAATCAAAGGTGTGCTCAGGGGTTTAAACCTTCAAAAGAACGTATCACCCTTCATGTGTGCAGCAATCTATCAGGGAGCCTGATGATAAAACCAATGCTAACAAATCGTTCTTCAACTCCCCGTGTAATGAAAAACATTAATAAGACACAATTGCCTGTATTCTGGCGATCTAATAAGAAAGCTTAGATGACTCAAGATTTATTTAAGGATTGGTTTTATAATTGTTTTATCCCGGCAGTGGAAATCTATATGATGGAAAAAAATTTGTATTTCAAAGTTTTATTGATTCTTGATAACGCTGGTTGCCACAACATAGAACTGTATCATCCAAATGTGAAAATTGTTTTCCTTCCTCCTAACTGCACGTCATTAATACAATCTTTTGACCAAAGAATCATTCAAACTTTAAAAATGTATTACACAAGCCAACTTTTCTAAACCATTTTTGACAGATTGGAATTAAAAAAATTAAAATTGCTTAGCTCCCTATAGAGAGGTTTTAGTGAAGTTAGAAAAAGAAGTTACAAATGAAAACTAATGCGAAGATGAACCAAGTAAGGAAGACATTTTACCCAATAAAAGAAGACGAGTTAGATGACTCATATCTGACAGCGAGGATGAGTGCTGAAAGATTACATAATTTTACAAAAGTTTGTCTTGTTTTTGTTGGAAAACAGTTTTTTAGTTTAGTTTTTGTTGGAAAACAGTTTTTTAGTTTAGTTTTTGTTTCATTTTTTTAATCATTTTTCTTATATGAACTCTTCAATTTAATAAAAATAATTTATAATTTATCTTGTCTTTTGTATTTTTTGGTCTCCATATAACGCGGTACGAATGATGTGATTTGTACTAAAATCTGTGTTTCTTATAGCGCTGTTTCCATACAACGCGGTAGCCGGTTTCCATAGAACGCGCTACGAATTAGCTTGGTTTGTACGGTTAAATCCCAATTTCTTATAACGCGGTTTCCATATAACGCGGAACGCACTTACAGCGCTATAGGAGGTTTGACTGTATATATTTATACTTATTATTATATTTTCTTTTAATAACTTTATAATTAGATGGGGATTAATTTATTTATATTTTATTAAATTATTGAATTTATTTCACAATCAAAATATAACAATTAATTTAATAAATATTTATTTTGTACGTAGGCTAAATATTAAAAATTAAGATCGAAAAGTTTATTAAAAGTAATAATATTTGAAATAAAATTATTATACATATTTATTATTCATTTCTATAAAAAAAAAAAACATTTTTATTATACTTATATATATATATATGTATATAAAAAAGTAGACGATGTGTATTATTGAAAATATAAAAAAAAAGAAAAAAAAACCGAAAAACAAATTGAACTTTTGCGCGTAAGGGGAATATTAAAAATTAGAAAGAAAAGAAAACCGATAAAAATGATTGTTAAGATTGAAACATCAAATGGGGCCGCTCGTTTGGATTCCCTTACAACTCCCTCCCCCACCCCCACCCCCTCTACTTCTCTACGTCATCTTTATAGGCCCAACCACGACGTATCTTTATCTCCCCACCATAAAGACATTTTTCTTCTTCTCACGATTTCTCAGTACCTTCAATCTTTAGTTTCTGTTTAGTATATCAAAAATATTCTACAAGTTCGCGTCGATAATTATTATTATCGTTAATATTTTTTTACACACACACACACACACACACACACGGTACACGTGTTATAAACTTTAAATCATAGATTGTAAAACTTAATAATTTCGTGTTTTGTAAGAATAAACCAAAAAAAAAAAAAACAAATAAAAAATACACATACAAATTGTACGTGCAACGTAACACACACATAACACGCGGAAATATAAACGGGGATACGAAAAAAAAAATTTCGTAAAGGATAGAAAGAGAAAAGAAAAAACAAAAGAAAATTCAAATCCGATCAAATTTTCTTTTTATTTTTGGGGGCAAATATTTGTTGAAAGTAAAAACCATAACAATATGATGTCCGATAAAACTAAATTGAAATTTTTCTTATTGGTGAAACTTCCAATATTACAAGTACCAGATAATAGTTATTATCCATTGAATTCAAGTTTGGACGAGGAACTTCGTAGATTATTTGCGGATGATTTAACGAATCAAATTAACATCGTCAATTCTGAGATGAATAACGGTAAGCAATTATTTAAATATATATATTTTATTGTTCATTTATTTGTCAAACTTAGGTTTCTTTTCTTTTTTTTTTAACAATCAAAGCACCCGAGCTTATATTTTATTTTCTACATTTATTTATTTCTTCGTGTTTATTTTATTATATTTATTAATTTTTAAGTTTCAACTGGACTTAATCTAATTTTTTTTAACTTTTGTCCTTTTTCTTCTTCTAATTTTTATTTTTATCCGTTGGGTTATATTAATATTTATTTTCTACATTTATTTCTTTCTTAATGTTCTTTTTATTCTTATGCATAATTTTTAAGCTTCAACTGGACTTAATTTAATTTTTACTTTTGTCCTTTTTCTTCTTCTTATTTTTATTTTTATCGTTGGGTTATATTAATGTTTATAAATGCATTTTTATTCGTTAATTTGATTGCATCATAATTCTACGATTGAAAGATCATGGCTGTGCTGTTACTGTTGCTGCTGCTGCTTATGTGCAGAGTAAAAGAAAAAGGATCAAGTACACAAACAGCAAATTCCTTTCCCGCGAATGCTTTTATCTCGTTTCTAGTTACAGTTTATTATAAATTTGATTCCCATTCGTTCGTTCCCCTTTTTACTGTACCTAACTTCGTATTACTTTGTTGTTTAATAAACAAAACAAAACAAAAAAATTCTATATATAAAGTCTCATGTTATAATAGAATAATTTTAGATATTTACTTTTAGGACAAAGTTTTTCCTTTCGAATATTTTTCAAATCATATCTTTAAAGATAAAAATTGATCAAACTGTGCATGACAATGGAAATAAAAGAAAAAAAAATCTAATGAAAAATTCTCTCCCGAATTTATTTATTTTTCCTTCAAGATTAAATATCTTTTGAAAGAACAAAAATATATTTCTTTTTTCTACGAAGAGATTTTTCTTATGGTTTTACCATGGGGAAGGAGGAAGGAGTTAACGACGATTTTTTTATTTGAAAATATTCGTGAATATTTCGATTAAATTTAACTCAACACCCTACGAGGGGGGTAGGGTGTGTTGGTAGAAAAAATCTCTGCGTATAATTAAAAATAATAATAAATTTAAAAGAAAAAAAAAGTATTTTTACATGTTTGTCGTGAAAACTTCATATTTGATTAAAATATCTTTCCAAAATTTCTTTCTCCTCCTCTCCAGACCCCATAAAAATAATTGTAAGATTTAACAATGTTCAAAAAATTCATACAAAAATGGATATAAAAGCAGCAAGGTCGAATAAATGATATTTAAGAGGAAGAAAAATAAAAAAGGGAAGATAATCGCATTTTATCGATGACGTCACACTTCGTCATATACTATTGCATGCACTAAACAATTGATTATCTCTCTCTCTCTCTCTCTCTATTGTCAATCTCAGATTACAAGTCCATTCAATAATTCTTATTGAACAACTAACAACACAATGATGTATTTAAAACGAATTAAATTCGAATTTATTTTAAACATATAATTTTTTGTTCGTTTGTTCCCTTCTTCTTCTTTTTATTTAAATTATTTTTTTTTTCTAGACGATCAAATATATCTATATATTAATTTATATTTATATATACATTTTTTTGTGTGAGATGTTTTTTTTTTTATTATTAATTTTTATTATTAATTAATTTATATTATAATTAATTTATAATATCTATATATATATATTTTATAATTTCTATTTTTATTATTATTAATAAATAATATAATATGAAAAAAAAATATGATTATAAATAATAATAATGATAGATCGATAAAAATATTTTTCAATTTATAGAACAAGACTGTATAACTCTCGTTTTATTTTCTTAGTAAAAGGGGATGCTGGTATAAGTTTCTCTTATTCTCGTCTGTTAATCAACCTTCAATCCGTTTGTAAACAAACATCAACTCTCCCAACGATAACTCGAAATATATATTTAGGTTTCATATTCTCAATGCTATCAGATCTATCTCACAGTTAAAAAATGTAAATAGAATATCGTCGAGAAAAATTATATCGACAAAAAGAAGAAGAAGAAGAAGAAAAAGAAAAAGAAAAAGAAAAAGAAGTAAATAATATAATATACTAAAACCAATAATGTTTGTACTTATCCTCAACGTTTAGAAAAATTTTTATTTATTAGAAAAATTAATTTCAAACAATCTAATAAAAATTTCAATGTATATAATATAAAGATATATTTATTAATTAATTATAAACATTTATTATAAATGTTAATATAATCAAGATTTTTTTTTTTTTTT
>JACGWG010000040.1:92144-148052 GCA_023678865.1 Polistes exclamans
AAAAAACGGTCTCTATAAAAAACGGTCTCTATAAAAAACGGTCTCTAGGTGATCATTTTCTCTGGTTTCAATTTATTTCGGATGGGGACATCTTCAGGATGCACATCCCGGGTCTTCGGAAGCGGTTACCTCCTCGTGGTTAGACCCGGGCAATGGATATTACTTTCCGTATAATGTTTATCATATTTTTATATGCTATACATTACATTACAAGTAAAATCTAGCTAAAGACCGCTTACCCATGAACATTATAATTGTAATTAGTTTCATTTAACCTCCTAATTGATGTCATATTTCTCTATTACTTTACTTGGTTTCTTTCTATCCATTTAATATACAGAAACTAATTACTTTATAATGTTTATTTAATAACTTTTATACATTTACAGGTAGTCCCGTCCTAAAAATTCCATCACACACCTATTCTACTTCTTTCAATTCCTTTCTTTTCCTTTGTAGCAAGTATTCTCACATGAGTTAGCATGCATTCAAGTGAGTTTACTTAACTTTGAAGATGGAATAACTTTTAGATTTCTTTTTATTCGCGAATTGGTGTGCATAAATTTTTGCATTTAGCATGGGAACCGAAGCGACACTTAGTCAATTCGGTCGCTATCCGTTAGTCAGCCCTAACCCGTCTGCTGTTAGCACAAAGGCCAATTCGTCTTGTGAAGCATAAGTTCCTCGTAATATATTATTATTAGGATCGTTTGCTTTTTTTTATTCGTGATTTGGTATGCATAAATATGCATTTAGCATAGAAACCGAAGGGGACATGTGGTCGACTCGGTCGCTATCGGTTAGTCAGGCCTCACACGCTTGCTGTTAGTATAAAGGCCGATAGTAGCGTGAAACCTAAGTTTCTCGTAAAAAATATTAGACTCAGTGGATTAGTCCGATCGGAAGGGAAACCACTTAAAACAAAAATCGTGACAAGTTCCACCTTGAAAGGTCTACTTTTTCCAATTCCTTTTAATATTTTCTTGGCAGGATTGATTATGATGCTAAATTCTGTCCAAGAGAAGAAGGAAATGGACTAAAAGTGGACTAAATTATGGTAAATGATAATAGAAAATAATTATTTCTATAGGTAAATGTGTGTATGAACTTTTTTAATCAGTTTATTCTTTCATAGAACCAATTTCATCCGAGTGGAAGGGGAAGTGAATTAGAAGATGACCATAAGCAGACAGAGTTATGATAAACGATAGCAGAAAATAATTATTTCTATAAGTAATTGAATATTTTTAATCAGTTTATTGTTTCATATAACCAATTCCGTCCAAGAGGAAGGGGAAGTGGAAAGAGTTATGGGAAACGTTAGCAGAAAATAATTATTTCTATAAGTAAATGAATATTTTTAATCAGTTTATTGTTTCATATAATCAATTTCGTCCAAGTGGAAGGGGAAATTGATTAATTAAAAGATGACCATAAGTGGACAGAGTTATGGTAAACGTTAGCAGAAAATAATTATTTTCATAAGTAAATGTGATTATTTCTAATGATTTTATTGTTTCATATAACCATTCCGTCTAAGAGGAAGGGGAAATGAATTAAAAGATGACCATAAGTGGACAGTGTTATAATAAATTGTATTAGAAAATAATAATTTCTCATTGTAAATGAAATATTATATTTTAATACGTGGCTTCTTGTTTTATTTTTAAGATTACACCCAATAGTTAATTGGAAACTGATCAAAAGTGGGCCGAGTTATTGTTAACAGTCGTATAAAATAATTATGTTTTACGAATAAATGAAATACTTTGATATCTCAACTAATACAATGCATAATCTTGTTTCTTTTTTAGTTTTGTCCTCAGTTTCTTTCGAGTCAACGCTTCAATGGGTAGCGGGTGGATTTTTTCTTGACAAAGGGCGCCATTTGCTAAGAAAAAAATCTACTTCAGGTATGCGACCCTGCCCACGCGAGCCTTGATTCTATCTTACCCCCCAAAGATAGAACCATGTCCTTTTCCATATGAAGTATACTTATATGAATTAGCATGAATTCATGTGAGTACACTTTGCTTTTTAAAGTAAAACCCCTTATACATTTTTTTTTTATTTTTTTAATTTTGCTTTTTTTTTTAACTCGCGATTTTGCAAGCATAGCTATGCATGCACTTAGCATAGGAACTGAAACTGCATTGTATGGGATGTCTACCAACGTTTTTTGTCAGTCAAGCCCAAGGATTTAATTCCTCAAGCTTGCTATTAACAACGGTGTCGGACTGTACGTGCATCGTAAGTTCCTCGTAATAATAATTGTAGTCAGTACATTAGTCCAACCGTTGGAAAAACACTTAAAAAAAAAATCGTATAAAGTTTTACTTTAAAAAGCCCATTTTTCCTCTCCTTCCCTTTCCTTCCCTTTCCTTCCCTTTCCTTTGTTTTTTGTTGTTGCAGGTTACATAGGAGGAGGACCACACTAGGACTTAGTTATAATAAAATATAATATAACGTAAAATTATTTGTATAATTAAATTTATAATTAAATGTATTATTTTAATCTGTTTATTTGTCTCCCCGTAACATTGCACGACATGTGATCATTATTCTTAATGTATATTATTTGTTCATAGGATTCCATATAACAACTCATAATTGCATACATTTTGTATTACTTTACTTTTTTTTATGTAGATTGAAAATTATTATCTATAAAATATTCATTAATTGTAATCTTCGTATGTGTAATTATTAAAATTATATTAAAGTGTATTAGTTTACAATAATAATCATTGATGTAACTTGAGATTTTTTTTTCAGATGCACTCCTCGTTTTCATTTTCTCATTCAGTTTTCATTTTCTCATTCAGTTTTCATTTTCTCATTCAGTTTTCATTTTCTCATTCAGTTTTTATTTTCTCATTCAGTTTTCATTTTCTCATTCAGTATTCAAACTTTTCTTTTCATTCTCGATAGTAATTAATTGTAAGGATTTTTCAAATTAAACTCTTAGGGTGTGGGCCTAAGAGTGGGGCTCTATAAAAAACGGTCTCTAGGTGATCATTTTCTTTGGTTTCAATTTAATTCGGATGGGGACATCTTCAGGATGCACATCCCGGGTCTTCGGGAGCGGTTACCTCCTCGTGGTTAGACCTGGGCAATGGTATTTTACTTTCAGTATAATGTTTAACATATTTTATATATGTTACACATTCCATTGCAAGTAAAATCTAGCCAAAGACCGCTTACCCATAAACATTATAATTGTAATTAGTTTCTTTTATAACTTCCTTTCCTTGGTTCCTTTTATCCATGTAATATAAAGAAACTAATTACTTTATAATGTTTTTTAATAACTTTAATGTATTTACAGATACCAGGTAATAATCCAAAATTGTTGACATTTAATTATAATTTTACTTTTTTTTTTCCAGAAGATGATTCATTTCAATATACCTGAAAGTGCACCTTTTAAAATGATTTTTCTTTTTTTTTTTTTACAAATCCAACGTGAAACGATCAAGAATTATTTTAATTTAATTTTTCATTGTTTTTTTATTTCACAAGATAGGATTAATATTTTAATAAACGGTGTACTTCAATTAATTATAATTATTCGTTTATACTCAGTCGGGATCTATAAAAAAAATATTGCACTCGATGCATTCATTGCATCTCTTTTATAATTAATTATATTTATTATAATTAATCTATTCCATCTATCAATAAAAAACTTTTCTTTTAAAACCCCTTTTACTATGCAACACCTTTTATACACGTGTAATACTGTGCAATCTATACGTAGGGGTTAGAAAAGAAGAAAACTGTTTTATCGACCGGACTACTGTTGACCGACATTACCGACGTTGTATAAAGTGTTATCTACTTTCAGGCGCTACGTAATTTCTTCTTCATTTTTATACATTGTTAATATAATAACAAATGCATTGTTAATGAAATCTCTATTATACGAGAAAACAATATCTCGAACAAATTAAAATAATTAATAGTGAATATTCTTATATACACTTTCAATGTATAATTCTAATAAAAAAAAAAATATAAAATATCGAAATAAATTAATAAATTTAAAAAGATTTTGATTTAATTAACGAAACACACCCACACAATTAACGAGATTAATATAAACTCGTAAGATTTGCTTCAGTTAACATCGAGTTGGCTTATATCACGTACTTTTGCAAACAAATATCAACTCTTCCAGTAGCCGTGATCGTCTAGTGGTTAGGACCCTACGTTGTGGCCGTAGTAACCCAGGTTCGAATCCTGGTCACGGCAATGTTGAGCTTTCAAACTCGCATTGTCACGGTGGAAGATTATTTTTTATTTCTTTTTTTTTTATTTTTTTCTTACTTTCACGATATTTACCATTATCTTTCTCGTTAAATATGATTACGTAAAAATTTTCTTTAATATATTATTTATCCCCATTTTATTTTAATATAATTTTCGTATGACATTTTAATGATAAAGAAAAATAGAAAAAATAATAATAATAATATATGAATCGTTCCTTAATGAACAATGTAATTAATAATTTGCATAATTGGGTGTATAAACAAAGAAATGTACTCGAAGTATATAATTATTATTATTATTATTGTTAATAACATCGTTTCTCTCGGAATCGTTAGAAATTTATTCTTCGTTTTTTAATTAATGTACTTTTGTTTTACGACACGTAAAATTATATATCTATTTTTTCTTTTCTAGTATTGTTTTCTAAGATCTTGAAAAAAATAAAAAATGTTTTTCCCCTCTTCTTTCTTGAACGATGAAGATTTTGACGATAAAAGGAATCATATATATATATATATACGTGCATGTGCAGTATCTCATAATTTTCCATTCTTACGACGCGTGCAATTATTATTGTTATTATTATATCTTTTATATTTATATTGTTACGTAGAATCGTAAAATTGATTATATCTTAATACTTCTTAAAACTATTTCAAAATTCTTCGAAAATAAATATTGTAACGATAAAACAAAAAAAAAAAGAAAAAAAAGATATTTTATATTGTTTCAATAAAAAATATTTCAAATTGTTTTACAAATGATAATAAAAATTATATGATTAATTGTAAATTAATAATTACTTTTGTTGTGTGAAATATTAAGATCTTTTTTGTGTTTGATTTATTAATTAAATATTTTGTAATATTTTTCTTTTTTATTCTATTCTTTTTATAATTAATTTCATTCACAGTGTGTGTCAATTGTATTAGAATATAATATTCAAATAAATCAAATAAAATGTGATAACGTAGGAACAATTGCAAAATTTGTGAAATAATATTGACCAGGAGTTCGTAATTATTTTCATTATTCGTGGTCAACGATTGAAACAACAAAAATTATCGTTGATGACCTTTGAACTATTAACGTACAATGTTCTCTCTTTTTATTCTTCTATTTTTCTTTTCCTGCATTGTTCTCATATTTATCTGATTCATTTTATATATCTTTTATATACGATATAAAAATTAATAATAACTTTGTTAAATCAAATCATCTTTTAAACTCATCCACACACACACACACAGAGACACACTTTCTTATTTATTCGTAAATCAAATAATTAATATCATTTATAATTTTTAATGTGTGTTTAATTGCATACATTTCAACAAATTTTATGTTCTCGTTGTTGTTCATGAT
This sequence comes from Polistes exclamans, assembly GCA_023678865.1. Classification (NCBI taxonomy): domain Eukaryota; kingdom Metazoa; phylum Arthropoda; class Insecta; order Hymenoptera; family Vespidae; genus Polistes; species Polistes exclamans. The sequence continues at coordinate 97,785 of JACGWG010000040.1, forward strand.
TAAAAATAATTTTTATTAATCTAATCGATTAAAAAGACTTTATTTGAACGAATGAAAAAAAAGTTAAATACAATGAGAAAAATAATTTATTAATTTATACAATAAAATATAAATATATTATCAAAAAAAAAAGCTGAAAGATTTAAAATTCACTGAGATAGAAAGAGAGAGAGAGAGATGAGAAGAAGAAGAAGAATCTCTTGACCTTAACACCAAAAAATCGGTAATTCCGATTCGTCGGGATTTATAAAACGATGACGTAATAAATACTTCTTGCGTATATACGAGAAACACCGGAGAACGTATTTTCCTTTCATAAAATTCCGCTGTTGTGGTGGCGCCATTGACTGGAACAAACAAACAAAAAAAAACAATCTTATTTAAAAAGGCATACACATCATTCCTAAAATTACTATACAACGTCCAATAAAAAAAATCCAATCTTTTTGAAAGTCCAGTTAACAAACAAACAAAAAAACACACACACACATACACACAAAAGAAAAAATAAATAAAATTTTGAAACATTTAATCATTTAATTAGAAATAAGAATTAATTGATTGATTGTGGTGCTTCTTGGGTATTTCCGATTTCACATTTTATCCCCATAAGAAGAGATAGAATAAAAGAGTGGGTGTGGGAGTAGGGGGGAGGTGAGGGGTGGTTAATAAAAAAGGTCAAAGTAATTAAAAACAAGAAAATATAATCGAATAATGATATGTAAATTGAATCTCGTTTGAGTATTAAAGTAACAAACGATATTATTACGATCGTTAAAATTGTTTGATTATGGGAAATACCAAGAGGAAGTAAACCAGAAGGGAATCAGTTGTATTGAAAAGAAAAAAAAAAAAAGAAAGAAAAAGAAAATAAATTGATAAGAAATGGTAAGGAAGGATACCGCGCCATCTGAAGAAGTACACAAGTTGTACTTTCATTTAAACATATAAGATGATGATGATGATGATGATGATGATGATGGTGGGGAATAGTTCTCATAAGCCCAGAAAGTGGTAGGGATTCCTCAAGTTCAGCTGAGACAGTGCTACGGTGTGGAGAACTTTTACTTGTCGGTCGTCAGATTCTACAAAACTCGTATCGGAATTCTTCTTTTTTATTTTAAATCATTTCAACTGTATAAATCATAAACCGTAAGTATATAATTTATTTAATCTAAATTAATTATTATTAATATATATATTCGTATATTACTTGTGTGTCAAATTAAAAAAAGGAACAAAATTATTGAAAGTACATTTATTATAAAATAATTTGATTCAATAATATTAGGAATCAAATTATAACGTATCCTTTAACGATTGAACAAAGAACATTTTTTTTTTTGGTTTCTTCCTTCCTTCCTTCGAGATTGATTCTCACCTGTTGTTTTTTTCTTTATCATTTTTTTCTTTTGCTTATTTTTTTCTTTTGCTTTTATTCGTTTGTTTGTTCGTGTTCTTAGTGCATTTTTATCATTCGTGAATTTTCTTTTCAAGAAGAGAAAAAAAATAGATACCCGGAAATAGTTGAAAATAAACAAGTGGTATACAGATGGAAGTAATTATCCATTAGAAAAGAACGTTTACGTCAATGTATATATATATATATATATATGTATGTATATGTGTGTGTGTACATACGATAAAAAAAAAATATACCACTGTGAGCACGAGTTAGTCATCATCTTCGTGTTCCTTCTGTTTCTTTTTTTTTTCTTTTTCTTTTTCTTTTTCTTATTTTTTTTTTTCTTCTTTTCCTTTTTATTATCTTTTTATTATCATTTTATTATCGTCGTTGGTATTTTATAAATTAGGAACGGACACAAGGTTTTTCCTTGTCTCCTTAAAAATAATAATCATCAATAATTAAATGAAATTATTTGATTTTATTTTTGTATCTTTTCTATTTCCTAAGAGACAACAAAAAATGTTGATAATTCTAATCGATTTAATTAAAAGTTTCATTCATTTTTTGTTTAGAAATATGTGATTAATTTAAATTAGTTTTGATATTAACGAATTAATATATCATTTTCATAACGAATATATATATATATATATTTACTTATTTATTTATTTATTTATTATATATATATATCGAACGTTGTAAGAAATATTCGAATATGAATCATGTTAAATTATATTTCATACGACCTTCGATCGATTGTCCTTGAACAAGGTCGATGCCAGAATAAAATTTCAATGCAAGGAAGAAAAGAAACCATTCCTCGATTTAATCTTGACAACTTTTAATCAAAATGTTCAAACTATACAAATTGTGCAATAAATTTCACGACGTCATATATATATATTGATTAAAAAATAATCCTTGAGAATATATTACGAGAGAGGGAATGGAAAAATGAATTAAAACATTATTTATACGTTTAATCTTCTCGACGCTATATGATTATAGATAAATCATTTACATAAACATAGTAAATACCACATTCATGTAAATGTAATTGTGTGTACATAGTTCGTAATTATAATTATCATTCATATACGAACAATAAACTAGTATTGAATATCACCATAAATTCACGATTTATTCTAGATAACTATAATAATAATATTAATAATAATAAATATATATATAATATAATATAATACATATATATAATATAATTTAATAAATATATATAATATCATATGTATAATATAATACATTGTATATATATATATATATATGTGTGTGTGTATATGAACATGGAAATTCCAAGATAGTTAATTACGTTCTCAGAATTAACAACTATCTACATCAAAATATTTTTACCATATACGTACATACACATACATATATAAATATATACTAGTATAGAAATAATTAAAAAGAACATGTGATTAAGATTACGATAAATAAGATAAAGAAACTACTAGAAATCCATTAATAATTTCAAATAAACGTAATTACACTCTTGAGAACGTTGAAATCTTAAAACTATAAATATGAACATAAAAATAAATATTATATTATTCACAAGATTATATAATACTCTAACGCGTAAATTTATAATTAATATCTTGCCAAGATTTCTTAATAATAAACGATATTGTCACATCTCACATTTATTCTTTCTTTCTTTTTTTTTTTTCTTCATCATACAATCAACAAAACGTAAAACCCATAAGATATTTATTCGTAATTGTTTTGTTTTGTATTTATAGATGAAGAAGACATTGTTAACGTTGTTGGGTCTAATTGCTCTAAGTTTAGCAATACCACGTCCGCAAGGAGACAATTTAGATAATTTGATAAGCAATGTTTTTGGTAGACCACCATCCTCGACTCAACCAACACCATCAAATACAAATGGAGATTTGGATAGCCTTATAAATAATATTTATGGTAGAAATAATATCAGCACATCACCGACTACTATTCTTGGAATAACAAATCAACCTATTAAAACAAACAGCGGTTGTGATTGCGTTCCTTATTATCAATGCAAGAATGGTACAATTTTGGACAATGGAATCGGCATCATTGATATCAGGTCCAGTTTTAACGAAAGATTAGGGTGAGTGCGTTCCCAAATAGTCTCATTTTTATCAAACCAAATTGGAGATTGTTTCTTTCTTTTTTTATTTATTTATTTAACATTTTTGGCTTTTTTATATTCATTGGTTTATATTCTAATTCGTTTAATTTTTCTATTCGCATGTATTTTGTTTTCCCCTTTTGTTGGAAATTTATTCCTTCATTCTGGTTTATGCTTTTATCCAAAATTATTATATTTCATTTTCTTTTTTCTTTTAATTCTTTTTCTTACGGCGTGTTGATTATATTTTCTTTTCATTCTTTTTCTTGTTTTTCATACAATTATTACAATTGTGTCCCCCCCCCTTGGAACACAAAATCTTTTTCAAATGATTTTATATTAAATAATGACACACATAAAATTCAATTGAATTTTACGTACAATTTTGTAAAATTTTGTTTGGATCATTTTTGAATAGAAAATTTGTGTGTGTCGATGATTGTATATATACTATTGTATATTATTAATTAAATATAAAAATGTTTAAGATATATATTGCAACGTGCCGTTTTCATAATAACATACATGCAATTCAAACATTCAATAATAATAATATAATCATTGAAGAATGATCCATAAGAGGAGACTATTTTGGACGCCAAAGTAACTTCGTTTATTTATAAACAAATAGTCGAACGTTACCTCAACCCAAACCCTTTTTACTACTACATCATAAAAGTATAAGATAATTGATGTAAAACATTTAATTAAAAACAAATCATCACGGTTTTTTATCATAATATGAATTTTTCTTATAGAGCATCTGATGGGCCTTGTGAAAATTATTTGGATGTATGTTGCACACCACCAAATCGTGTGGTAGATAAAGGAGATTATAGTACACCACCACCACCACAACCACAACCAAATCCAAATCCAACGGTAAGGACTAAATGTGGTCAGAGACATGCTAAAGGTGTTGGTTTTAGGATTATTGGGGATACCAATAACGAAGCACAGTTTGGTGAATTCCCATGGATGGTAGCAATACTTAAAGAACAAACTATTGGACCAAATGGAAAGAAATTGAACGTTTATCAATGTGGTGGTGCACTGATTACTCCAAAAGCTGTCCTAACAGCAGCACACTGTGTAAAAGAGTAATTATCAATGATATTTCAATGATTATTTGAACTTTTATAGTTTCATTGTCAATCCTATTCTCCCCCCCATTCTCATTCCTATTATTTCTGTAACATATTGTTATTCGTTAAACAGTGTAAAACCTTCAGAACTTCGAATACGTGCCGGTGAATGGGACACCCAAACCAGCAATGAAATTCTTCCATATCAAGATCGTTCGGTTGACAAAATTACGGTACACGAACAATTCCATGCCGGTGCACTTTACAACGACGTCGCTGTGGTATTTCTTTCTCAACCTGTTGACATAGCTGAGAACGTTGACATAGTTTGTCTACCTGATAATAACGATGTCTATGACGGAAGTAAATGTTTTGCCAGTGGTTGGGGCAAGGATGTCTTTGGTAATTCAAACAAACACCTGACCAATTTATTAATGATTCTTTTTTATGGGTAATAGCTTTATTTTATTCTAGGTAAGGAAGGCCATTATCAGGTGATTTTGAAAAAAGTTGAATTACCTATTGTACCTCATGATACTTGTCAAAATATTTTGCGTAACTCAAGATTAGGCAAATATTTCGTATTGGATCGTACTTTCATTTGTGCTGGCGGTGAAAAAGGAAAAGATACTTGCAAGGTATTATTATTATTATTATTATTATTATTTGTTAATTAATTTATTCATTATTATTGTTATTATTATCATCATTATCATCATCATTCTCTTTCAGGGTGACGGTGGAAGTCCATTGGTCTGCCCATTAAAGCAAAATCCTAATTATTATGTTCAAACTGGAATAGTTGCATGGGGTATTGGTTGTGGTGAAGACGGAACTCCGGGAGTTTATGCTAACGTTGCCGAACTTAAACATTGGATCGACGAACAAATTGTTTTTAACAATTTGGATAATACCGTTTATCAATACAACTAATTTTAAAAGAGACTGACAATTTCCTTTTACTTTTTATCAGTTACTATTGCTTTTTATTTCTCTTTAGTTTTTCTTTTTTCATTCCTCTTGTATTTTAGCAAATAATTTTTTTTTTTTATACATCCAAATCATTTGTACATCTCGTATGTAACAATGTATTCCGTATTAGACAATATATTAATCATTGCTTTTCTGACGAAATAAAACAGAAAATGATCGGTACTATTTAAATTATTATTTTATAACAATTATCATTTTTCTTTATTCTTAATTTATTGTGTTTAATATTTCAGGATATATTCTTTTCTGTTCTGTATAACAAAATGTGGTTAAGGAAATAATTTATTCTTTCTTTTTTTTTTTTAAACCATATCGTGAGATATTTCTATTTTATTTAAATTTGATGAATATACATATAATAAATGCATTTTAAGCATTTTTGTTTTACAATAAAATACACATTTATTATACATTACATAATCAAACATTTATATATCATATAACATAGATTTTATTTTATTTTATTTTTAATGTATTAAACATAGAAAATCATACATCAATATTGTATTCATTACACATAATGTATTTTATTAGAATAGTATAATCTTTTACTTTCATTTTAAGCAATATTGATACTTGACCCATTCTTTTTATCGAAATAGTTTTTAATTTAAATTTGGCGGCATATTCGTGACTGTGTGCCACGTGATCGTATACCACGTGACCATGTACCACGTGATCGTATACCACGTGACTTGTTATTTTAATAAGTACCGCTACGTGGCGCTTCGATCAAGTATCAGTCATTACCAACCATTTGTGTGTGCAAGTGTTTACATAGTAATTATTTTCTAATCGTAATACTAATGCAATTTTAATGTAATAATAGGCTCATTAGAAAGATAAAATATTAAGGTATGAGATTATTATAATAGAAAAGATATTTTTATCATTAAATATTTCTGTTAAATACATAATTGTTTCATAATGTAATTTTCCAACCAAAGAAAAGTTCTTTTTTAAATGTTGGAAAAATAATCTTGACAGTTCATTATTTATCTTTCCACCTATTACCTTGTTATTACTATAATTTTATATAAATGTATAAATAAATGCAGTAAAAGAGATCATTCTCTAATTTTTTATATTACTGTATGTTATTTTGTAATAATTCTTTTTTAAATACTATATGTCTTGGTATAATGTAACATAATCTGTAATTATGTTATGGTTTTTTATTTAATTATTACTTTATTGTCATTTCAAAAAGAACTTTTAACTATTGAAAATTTACTAATAAGCGAATATATTCAAAACTAGCTGATATTTTGAACGATCAGAATGTATATTTCTAATTTTTCTAAATAATATTATCAATACTCTGTTGATATACATATTATATATTAGAACGTTTACGTTTTTAAATGTTACATTTGAAAAGAATTATTTAAAAAATTAGCTACTTATAAATATGTATATAATTAATAAATAATTTAATGTTAAAAATGAATATGAAACTAGTGGACCGATTTAATTGAAATTTTATAGAATATTTACGCTTATGTGAACTTATTCTCTATGCATTAAATAAAATAATTTATTAAATATAATCTATAAAAAAGAAAAAAAAAACAAAAAACTAAATTAGTGTTAAGAGAAATTAATGAAATAATTGATGGCACTGTTTGTATTATTTCGATGTGATTATTATACTATATATAACGTTATCACATTTGCATATATTTGAATATATTAATAAAATGTTATAAATATACTTTCATATGATATAAGATTATTCTTTGTTTAAAATAAAAAAAGAACAAAAAACTAAATTGTCATTACCTATATATAAATAAGATCTCAACAACGATAAAAATAAATAAAATAAATAAAAAATGAAGAATAAAATTGATAATACTGGATCGATATAAAAAATTTACAAACGAGTAAAAACTTTGAGATTAAAGTAACATAAATAATTAAGAATATAATTTATATATATATATAATAATAATTTATTATATATATATAATAATAATTTATATATATATATAATAATAATTTATATATATATAATAATAATAATATATATATAATAATAATAATATATATATATAAAAGAAATTAAATCTAATATTTCTGGTCTCTCTCGTTACATACCCAAAGAATAATTTTCTCATTAATTATAATAACGTGACCTAAACGAACAAAAATTAAAAATTAAAATATATACATATAAACAACACAAATAATATAATTAGAATTATAAGAAAATTGAATATTAAACTCACCAAGAATTTCGATAATTATGAAATACATTAGGTTTAAGCATAATTTTCCCTTCTTTCTGGCAATTGACGATATTGCATTTTATTATGTAAATTTTGCATATTATAGAGTATAATCCATTTGCATGTTGGCGTCGAGGCCTGAAAAAGAAGAAAATTCATGAAATAATTCTGCAATACGCGCATTAACGAGAAATTTATTTTCATTGAGAATATTATTATTATTTTTTTTTTTTTAATATAATTTTTCTTATTAAAATATCATAACTTGACAACACGCTTACGAAAATATCCCATCATCCTTTCATCAAATCCATTCGCTCTCAACGTCTAATACAACTTCTCTCGAGCTGGCGCAGCACATCCAAGATATTTTTTTTTTTTTTTTCATGTAAACTTCTTTCTCTTTTTTTTATTATATATATATAAATCCTTTCTTTCTTCCTTTCTTTCTTTCTTTCTCACTTCTCTCACCTCTCTCTCCCTTTCTTTCGCTCTTTCTCTCTCTCTCGCTCTCTTTCTTTCTTTCTTACTTTCTTTCTTACTTTCTTCCTTTCTTTCTCTCCCTTTCTCTCTCTCTCTATCTCTCCCTCACCCTTTTTTTCTTTTAATTTCTTTATTTTTTTTTTTTTAATTTAATGGTACACAGCTGGAATCATCCCAGTCGTTAAACTCACAAATTGTAAAACAACGTTTTCACGAAAAGGTTTTTTTATATTTTTTTTTTGTTTTTTTTTTTTCTAATTAAATAATATATTTAATAAATAAAAGGGAAAATTTTCTAAGATTCAAAAATCATCGGAGTCGAATTGTGAATCACTTCGGGGGGTGGGTGGGTCTGTATCGTCCTAGAAGAATAAAATTTTAGTGAAGAGGAAATTCAGGATATCATCACACACAGGCAGAGTCGGATTGATTGATCCACAGTTTTTTCACCTGTAATTTGTGATTATTCTTTTTTTTTTTCTCTGTTTTTCTTTTCTTGTTCCTGTTGTTATTATTATTATTATTGTTATTATTATTATTATTATTATTATTATTACAAACATTTTATTTTCCTATATAAATATTAGATAACTTAAATTATTAGAAAAGAAGAATTATATGAGAGCGCCAGCAGCTAAGCCGACTAAAAATATTTTTAGTCGCAAAGGTCTCGTTTCAATTCAACGAGATCAATCAAAGATTCTTTTCTATAATTAATAACAATTATACAAATGTAATTATGTTTGGATGTTTTAATTATAAATCAAGAAGACATGTTGTTTATATACGACTACTATGATTCGATAATACAAAAAGATACACGACATTGTTTCTAATAATTCTTCTTTTCGTTAATTCAAAAACCAATCTCATTCAATTAGATTGAAATAATATTAATGAGATAAGAGAGCGCGATGAGAAATATATATATATATATATTGAAAAAAAAAAAAAAGTATACGATTAATATATCCCATATTTATTTGTTCGACATATTTAACGAGCAAACTTTTACCACCCATTTCTCTTAATATATTATAAACTTGTCATTGGAAATATTTAATAAAGGATTAGAATATAAGATCCATGTGTAATCTCTTTCATGTGGTAGTTTAAAAAAGAATGATTAAAAAAAAAAAAGAAAAAAAAACAGAATCTTCATTAGCGCTCTTCTCTTCGCTTGAGATTTTCTTTTTCTCATCAATTTTTGCTCGATATTTACATCGATATCATAATGATACAAAATTTGTACGTTAAATGAAAAGGATGTAGAGATGACATTATTATTATTATTATTATTATTATTATTAATATTATTATTGTTATTAATATTATTATTATTATTAATATTATTATTAATATTATTACCACATACCCAAAAAGGAGAAGTATCTTAAGAATTTAATTTCATTTTGGAAACGACACCTTCCACAGATTTTCTTTCTTGTGGATCAGTAAAGACGGTTTCGGTTTTCTTGCTGCTTTTTTTTTTTTGTTTTTTCTTTCTTTTTAAATTTTCTGCACACGATTATAATAAATAACGTACTCTCTTTGCAACACACGCACACACTCTCTCTCTCTCTCTCTCTCTCTCTTTCTTTCTCTCTCTTTGTCTTTCTTTATCTATCTAGTTATTTATCTATTTCTCTCCTTCACAATTGTTTATCCGTGAAATTACCAGTCTGTATTTTAAATACATTATTCTGAAAAGAAATCTCTTCTCAGGTGCAATTTATATGATTTTCCAAACATTTCAGGCATCAAATCAGTTTCATATTTTCAATATATATATATATATATATATATATATAAATTAATTAAATGAATCGAATGAAAATTTATTTTAAAACGGATAAGCCAAGCAACCAAAATGCCAAAAATGTTTGAAATATTTTCTACGAATACTTTTTTAAAACTCTCTATAAATTTATATAATATATATTTAAGAATAGCGTAACACACACACAATTGTGTGTTATCAATATATCATGTGAGAAAATTGATTATTAATTCATATATATAATAAAAAAAAAAAATTGCATTTTTAATCCGATACAACAGTTTATATAGTTGTAATATCGATGATAGAATAAATGTTCGCCCATATAATTTTAAAATCAAATTATAGAGAGTAGATATATATATATATATATGTTTCATATTCGAATCGTGTATTCTATTAACGATTGACAAAAGTTAAACTAATGAAACAACTTCTTTATACGATTTATACAGGATATAATTTGTCCGTATTTAACATGTTTCGTTTAAGTTTAACTTGACTTTTTTGATATCTCACAAAAGAATACACGTTTCGAAATGAACGTAAATTAAATTATTAAAGAAATTTAATATGTTCATTTTCCATCCATTATATTGTTTACAGACGTCGCTCAGTCTTCTTATTTGAACGCAGTTCAATCTCATAAAGTTCGACATACAATAACCATTTTTTCATATTGATTTTTTTTTTCAAGATATACACAATCATATGATTATTATTATTATTATTTTCTCTCTCTCTCTCTCTTTCTCTCTTTCTCTCTCTTTCTCTCTTCATATTATTTATCATTGTCTTTTTTATTTATTTCAAGCAATAGTTGCCGGTTTCAAGATGCTGTAATAATAATTGAATTCTTTTAACGTTCAATACTATCTCTTACACGGGGAAATAAAAAAAGAAACAAAAAGAAAAACAAAACCAAGATAATTCATGTGTGTGTGTGTGTATGGGGAAGGGGAAGGGGGAAGGGGGGAGGAACAGATTGCACGAGTATTTGAAAAAGTTTAGCATCGCAAGGATTTTTTTAACACTGCTTCTTTGAGGAGGGTTTTTTTTTTATTGATTGTAACAATAACTTGAAATATATTTTTGTTATATTAAAATATGATTAATAATCTTTCGAATACCATAAAATATATTCATTTTATTAATCACGTATCCACATGCTTGACTTTTTTAATGTGATCAGTCAGGAATTAATAATCCAAAATGGCTAGAGACCATAATTACCACAAAACATAGGTTTTTTTTGTTTTTGATATCGTTTAAAAATAAATAAACGTAAAATCATAGAAATTTTGTGTATAATAAAAGTTATTTTCTAAAAGAACAAAAATGTTCTGCGGTCATTGTTACAATCATTATATATATTCATGATATCATTTAAAGAATGAGAATTATCAAATGCGTGTGTTACAATATTACAATTCTTTACAATTATTTACAAACATCATGAAAAAATTTGCGTATTCGTATAATTAGATTTGAATTCTTTTTGTTTTTCTTTTTTTTCTTTTCTTTTTTTTTAATTTTTTTTTTCTCTTTTTAAATTTAATTTATTAATACTCAAGGCATGCTTTCTTATATTTAATAATCGATCAACTTCGTTTACGCATCTCGCTAAAAAATTTCAGTAATTTAACGATTTTACTAAAAATTCACTACGATGATATCATGCACTTGATAAAATCATAATTGAAGAGGGTTAGGGGGTTGGAGTTGTAGGGGGTGGGAAACTAAAGGGAAAAAAAATGTTTTAAATGATAATTCATTAATATAATGCCCTAGATAAAGAAATAACTCTATTTAGAACGATTAATTTGTCTTCTAATAATATATATAATCTCGCTGAATGTGTGTTCTCGACAAAATCTCACATTATTATTATTATTATTAATATTATTATTTAATATTATTATTTAATATTATTATTATTTAATATTATTACTATTATTTATCTAAAATTCTCGTTAAGCGAATGCAAATGGAAATAAATCATCAGGCATTATTTGTAAATAGAGACTAGAAAATATTCACAAAGTGTACTTTTTTAAGAGTTTCATTCTGCTACAGTCTTCGTATGTTAAATATGGCTTACACAACAGAGATATAATAAAAATCTAATAACTCGGACAATTAAATTCTATTTGAAACGTTTTACCAATTTCACCTATCTATCTATCTATTTATCTATCTATCTATCTATCTCTCTCTCTCTCTTTTTTTTTCTTTCTCTTGCTCTTTCGTTCTAGCTCTCTCTTTCTCACTCTTTCTTTCTCTCTCTTTCTCTCTCATAATAATTATATAAAACACTCAAACAGTTCAGCCAAAAATGAGACATATCAAACACACAAATGACTGTGCATCATTCAAATGACTTTCAATGTATGTATATATATATATATATATATATATAAAGAATGTATGTATATGTATATATATATATAAAGAACTCACCACCATCCCCCGCTCGTTTCACATTATACATCCCATTAAAAAAAAACAATTTGTCCATATTATTAATTCATATCAAATACACTTATTTCAACATTACAACATCATGCCTGTTAATTGTCATAGTCGATCACTTATTTCATTAATTAACGAAATCCATTCATCGACATACACACAAACATCGATTCGGAATAAAGATATACCAAAAAAAAAAAAAAAAAAAAAAGAAAAAAACTCTCGATGAAATAATATTCCTGAATTTGGAAAATAGAATTTAAAAAAAAAAAGAAAAGAATTTTATTTGCGATATAATTAATACACGCGCGCGTTGGAATTTATTCAAATTAGACCCCGAGTGTTCTTTTTTTTTTTTCTTTCTTTCTTTCTCTTCATGAAAAAAGTTTGGGAATAGGCAAAGTAAAGAAATGATAGACACCTTGTTGTATATTCGTCGTTAATTAAAAGGACAGTATTAATTTTTGTTTTTCCTGTTTGTTTTTTTTCTTAGAATCAATGTTGCAGCAAAAAATATCCTAAAGTTACTCTCCATCTTTAAAAAGATTCGTACTTCCTAAACGAAGTTAAAAAAAGCACGAATCTTAATAATGGTTCGTTGTTCCACGATAAGATACATTTTGCTACATCAATGTTTATAAGTATCAAATAAATAGCACAACAACAACAGTGAAAGATGATGTATAAGGATTCATTTATTTTTTTGTTTTTGTTCTTTTTTTTTTTGTTTTTGTTTTTTTTTTTTTTCTTTTTCGACAATGTAATCCATAAGATAATTAGCATTCTTTAATAGCAGAGATCTAAATAACTTCAATGAAACATACAGTTAAGAGATATTATGAAATATATACTTTCTTTCTTATTTTTTTTTTTTTTTTTTCTTTTTCCCCCTTGTATCTAAACTTTCTTGCGCCATCATCTTTTTTTATTTTTTTTATTATTATTTTTTTTTTTGTATGTTAAAGTTATTGACTACAATTGTGAATTGTGAAATCCGTCGTGTGATTTTATATTCTTTTTCTTTTTTTTTTTTTCTTTCTTCTTTATAATTCCAATCTTTGGAAAAAAAAAAAAAAAAAAAACAAACACCCCCATAAAAGTATAATAAACCTATAAGAGTAGTATTACTTTTGAAAAAGAAATAAAGATAATCGATAAAATCTTTTTATTCTTTTTTTTTCAAATTGTGAATATTTGTTTTCCCAAAAAAAAAAAAAAAAAAGAATATTCAAAATGTTAGAGAAATTGATTTATATAAAATTCTTGAATTTATTCGACTCATTCAAATTGAAACACATATCATCATCATCATCATCTCTACCGATTCAAATGCTTCTTCCCTTTCACACACAATCAATCAATAATTTTGACACACCCGCGCACACCTAATGTAAAATATATATATATATATACTACTAATCATACTCACACACATTAATAATTGTGTTTTTTGCGTGTGTCACGCCTGTGCCTAAAGAGATTAATAATAATTAATGTAAACCAGTATATATATATATAGAGTTCTTTTTTTTTTTTTTTTAAACGCAGTCACAACAACACGCGCTTTATCCTGAATTACAACCGTTCATCCGTTCATCGCTTTCACAAATTCCCCCTAAGTAAATAGTTATTTCATTAGAAACAATATTATTTTTTTTTCTAATAGAATTTTTTTCTTATTTCTTTTTATTATTATTATTATTATTATTATTATTATTATTTCTTTTTTATTTTTTCTCTTCTTCTTTGCAATTCTGGACGATCTATTTTTTTTTTTTTTAATATTTTGTGAAGAAACAAAAAGAAAAGAGGAGAAAATAAATAAATAATAAAAAAAAAAAAAAAGAAAATAATAATAGAATGCACGTAAAACATACTTTTTTTCTATATCCTTCTAATGATAAATTTTTGTTTGTCAGAGTAAATTTGCTTTAGCCAAATCTTAAAGATCATACATATTTTGATCGTATTTGATCAATGCAAGAAACAATTATTATGCTCAAATATTTTGTGTATATATATATATATATATATGTGTGTATGTTTATGTGTGTGTAATTAATAAAAATATTTAATGACAACAATGTGCCCAGAAAAAGAAGTTATACGTTTCCGTTTTGTATGTGTATGTATGTATGTATGTATATATGTACGTGTAAGTATATATATACGAGGAACGCACAAACACTACTATTACAAACACATATACCCGATGAAAGTCACGACGCACTTTTTAATTTTCTCCTAACGCAAAGTTTTCTATATAGAATTTAATCCTTGTACGTTAATTAAAAAATATATATATGTGTATAGATAAGAAAATGATTAATTTTTGTTTTCTTTCCTTTCGTTTCTTTTTCTTTTCTTTTTTTTTTTCCTCAACGACGTGGTGTGGTTGGTGTCACATATAAAATTATGACAAAATGACATTTAAATTTATATTGCGGTGTGGTAGTAGTAGTAGTATCATCTCTCAAGCATATTCGGACGATAATAAGATTTATTGTTTTAAAATGGGAATCTTTGTTGTTTATAAATCGATGGAACTTAATTTTTAAATGTTGGTAATAAAGAAATTTAAATCTCGCGTTTAATGTCTCACCCATTTATAAGATATCATTTATATTTCTGTTTATATATATATATTTTATAATGATGCATAAATTAGAAAATAATATGATGTATCAAAAATTGAAAAAAGAAAAAAAAAAAGAAAAAAAAAACAAAAATCATCAATTTACCCGTACAAGAAAAATCATTAAATCATCGACGCGAGGATAGAACTTATCAATCGGAAATCTATTATTTCACATAACTCATTAAGTTATATATATATATATATATATATATATACATATACATGTGCATGTATAAACATAACATATATAATCACTCAATGAACTAGTATATCAGTAAGTTAAAATATATAATAATATTATTAAGTTCCATTAACTTACTTCGTATTATCATTATTTTTTCTTTTTTTTTTCTTTTTCCCCCTTATTTTTTCTTTTTCTTTCCCTTTCTTAATTTTTTTTTTTCTTTTTTTTCTTTTTTTTTTTTTTTTTTATATTATACATTAAACATTCTGCATCGATCATTTACGTTATCTCAGACACATATACGTTAATAAACACTACATAATCTCATATATCTCTCGTTTACAAACGCTTGCTTTTTTTTTTTTTCTTTTTTTGTTTCACAATCATCTAGAATTTTTCTTCATCAATGCACTTTTTTCTTTTTTTGTCTTTTTTTTAGTTTCTTTATATTCTTTTTTTTCAAACTCGACTCATATATGAAATCCACACGCGTAAAGAAGACCACACATATTTGTTTGCACGTTTAAAGATGATCAAAGCTATCCGTAAGAGAAGATACATGCAGGCCGTATCATTCGTGAAAGCTATTGTGCTAATTTCTCAAGCTGGTAAAAGAGTGAAAGGATCATAGTATATATATATATTATATATATATATTTTTTTTATTATTTGTTTGAGAAATAATGACGTGCAATGATTAGAAAATACCATACAACACGCATCTATTATGAACTGACCACATATTACACGTCGCACGATCATACAACATAGTTCACCCCTTTTTCTTTCTCTCTTTCTTTCTTTCTTTCTTTTTGTTTGTCATTTTAATGTCACTGAAAGCTTTGGTTCTTTTTGTAAATCGTTTGCTTTGTACCCTTATTAACTTCCTGACCTTTGCTGTTTTTTAACGTTAGTACTTCGGGACTAAAGGAAACCACCCTCCTTTTACGAGTAGACTCGGAGTCCCGACCAAGTTTACTCGTATTTGAGAAATGTATTCGACTTTTGATCACGTTGACCTGGATGATTTTGCCAAGCACCCTGGGAAGCATTAGGATTATTTGGACCAGGACCCCCAGTACCAGGATTACCTGTATTACCATCACCGCCACCTTGATTCATCCAACTAAGAAACCCAGAATTACCGCTATTACCGATACTGTTATTGCCTGAAGGCGGTTGACCTGGGGGCCCTGGTTGATTTGAATATCCTTGATCGTTTCCCTGATTCTGAAGATTACCGATCAGTCCCCAAGATGCTTGATTTAATGCGGCTGCTACTAATGCAGGATTAACTGGTAACGCGGATAAATTTAAACCACCCATTGCTAATGGATTTGATAATCCACCACCACCGCCTCCCCCATTATTTTGACCAGTAATACCTAACGCCTGGAGATTAGGCATATCCAAATTACCTCTGTTACCAGGATTGTTCCAACCGTTTGGGCCCATGTTATTACCCGAGTGGCCCATATATCTGTTTCCCTGATAATTTCCCTGTACATTGTTTTCTACCGGTCCAGGTGCTCCCCTACCACGTACATTTGAATTAACTTGATTATTAAAATTCTTATTAATGCCGTCTGACTTTGGCGCTGCATTAGAAACATGAACGGAAACTCCTTTTATAATGTGGTCTTCTCCACAGAGAGATTGTGCTACTTCTGGGTCTAAGAAAGTTACAAATGAAAATGCGCGAAAAGGTTTTGGGATGAACACGTCCGTAACTTCACCGAATTTGGAGAAATAGTCGCGTAGATCGTCTGCAGTTAGGTCTTCTGTACAGCGTCCCACGAATACCTTGCAGGGTACTTGCTGAATCATTCCCTCCTACGCACAAACGCACAATCAGTCAATCATATACAACATATTCACATTTTTATCCACTAAAACTTACGTATGGTGCACATTATTCGAACTATTTCTCATATTTAAATCATATTTTTTATATTCGCGTTACAATTAAATCGAATATATTCGTTTTTACTCATTACAGTTTTTTTTCTTGTTTTCGGCTATTTAATACTTCATCAAACCTTTTGATCAATTTTTATATATATATATATATAGAATTATTTTGTTAAAAAATACTTCGACATCGATTAATCTGCACCAACGACAAGTTTTATATAAATTTTACAACAGATATTTATCTCATTAAAAATTCAAAAAGTGGTACTCTACTGCCTTTCTCGATTTATTACATTTAAGAATCTCCCTGCATTTTATTTTCTTTCTTTCTTTCTTTCTTTCTTTTTTTTTTTTCTCTTTTCTTTTCTTATTCTTTTTATCATTACTTCGCGATACTATTACCTTGTAAATTCATGCATAAAATCTGTACAATATTATCCTTGTATATAAATGTTTTTTTTTCTTTTTTCTTTTCTTTTCTTCTAATTTTTTTTTTTTTCTATTTTTTTTTTTTTTTCTTTTTCTTTTAAAATGTAAAATGCTGAATCTCATGCTATGTTACATTATCTTAATACGAATCAACACATATATTAATTATGACAAAATAAAAATATTATTGTGAAGGATTAAAAGCATTTACTATAGTTTCGTTAAAAAATATTCCTGCTTTTTTTTTTCTTTTCTTTTCTTTTCTTTTCTTTTCATTTTTTTTTCTTTCTTTTTTACCAAAGATCATAGATCAATGAGAATATTTTTATATATAACTTTTGTTTGGTTCTTTCTTTCTATTCCAATTCTATCAAAATTCAAATTGATTTGAATTAATTGTATTATTATATCTTTGATTGAAATAATTCCTGAGTTAAAAAAAAAAAAACAAAAAAACAATAAAAAATAAAATATATATTTAGAAATATGTTTTACGAATCAATAAAAGTATCAATGAGGTAGTGTAACATCGTATTTGAAAATAATGATTGAAGAAGCAAGGATATCGCATTGAAAAGAAGATATTTACATTGCTAAAAACAATAAAGTACTTTTTAAGAACGAATTCTTTCGAAAAGCACATAAATTTCATGCCAATGGATAATAGAATAAAAACATAAATATTCGTATTAATAACAAAAAAAAAAAAAGCAAATATATATATACACATATATATATATATTATATATAATATAATAATTATATATGGTATAACATACAATATATATATACATATATATATATATATATTATATATAATATAATATAATAATTATATATGGTATAACATACAATATATATATACATATATATATATACATATATATATATATGATATTTCCAGATAAAATATTAAAACGAAATATAATAACATCGAAGAAGTAACATCGTCGTAATTTTATTCGCTTTATAATATTGCCACTCTCTTATATAATTAGTATTGTCGATTATGTATTTTTCGTTATATCATTCGTTACGTAAAAGATAGAAAAATAAAAAGAGAGAGAGAGTAAGAGAGAGAGAGTCAGTCAGAGAGAGAAAAAAGAAAAAAAAAAAGAAAAATTAAAAGAGAGAGACACTAATTAATAATAATTAAAAATTATTATATATATTATTCCCATTGAACCATGACACTTATGTATTTACGGTATTAACAAAACTCATCAGTATCTTGACATATCCGAAACGTGGTGATCCCTCGACGGTCGGTGCTTATAATAACGGTCGTAATAATTTTCTTTAGTTGGATATCTTGCGGTATCAGCAAATCTACCATCCACTTCTCTGCCATCGACGGGGTATCTGCTGTCAACTTCTCTATTCTCAATAGGATATCTGCTATCCGATTCTCTACCGTCAACAACAGTATACCTTCTATCAATGTCACGGTTGTCAACGGTATATCTACAATCGGTTTCTCTATTTTCAGGAACGCTTCTACTTTCAGTATGTCTTACTTCTGAATAACGAACATCCGATGGATATCTACAATCAGTAGAAACATATCTACCATCTGCGTCATAATAACTTCTATCGTATCCATAATTGTATCTGCCTTTCTCGGCATAATCTTGGGTCTCCATGATAGAATAAGCAGCGCGACCCTCGTAATTAGGATATCTAGAATATTCAGCTTCAGAGGGATAAGTCGAATTAGGAGTGGTCGCATGGGGCACCATATAATTTCTATTATCGTATCCTTGATCCTCGTAACTTGAATAATTAGCTTTTTCATATGCGTTATAACTCTGTCCTTCGTATTTATATTTATTATCATCGTAAGGATAATTGGGTGGGTATGAGGGATAATGAGTTGTTTTATAATCGTATTCTGAATCGTATCTCGGCATACTTGCTGTTTCTGATGAATTCACATTCACGTATGTTTTAGCCACAGGTATCCGTCGACTACTTGGCGTATGAACCGGAATAGGTCGGTAGCATTCATTGTGTTTGCTCGTATCATACTGACGAGCCATCATTAATCCATCAATATTCTGGAACCAGACACACCAGCCCTCGACAATAACATACTATTTTATCTGTAAATTGACACACACACATACGCACTCACATTCTATCGCAGCAACTTTGAAAAAACGTTGATCGTTTGTTTGTTTGTTTTAATTATAATTATCATTCCCACATACTTTTTTTTTAAATTCTTTTTTTTAATAATATATAAATAATGATCAGTTTTGATTAAATTATTTTCTAGCAATAACAATTATATAACATTCTATTTATCAACAAAGTAATGCACACTATCCTCACAATGGATCGATAATATCATGAAACTTATTATATTGAATGAGTAAGTTTGGATATGATGTCTCGTAATGTTTTTACATCTCCGGATATATCCTGATGATACACTAAAATCATACTTAACACGTCGCTCGATATACGAATGTTCTTATATTTCTTTTGAGCCCTTTAATAAATGCTCTACTTTTTTTTTTTAAATCATACTACACAAATCATTTAAATGTACACGAAACGATATATCCCACAACATTTTTTAATCAATAATAATAATAATTTTCATCAGCAACAAAAACTTTAGCAAATAATATTATTTTCTTATTTTATTTTTTCAATTATATATATATATATATATATTTATATATATATTATAATCGTTCAAATAAAATAATAATCTTTACTATAGAAAAAAAAAAACACCGATAAAATAAATAAATAATAATGAAATAGAGATAAGTACTATAGTCGTACATAATATGTGGATAAAAAATGTTCTCTTCACTCATGCACACTGTCACACAAGATCATCATACTCATTACAATATTCCTCGTACTTCAAAAATCATACATTTAACGCCATGCAAACGTTTATCGTATCATTAATCATCATCTTTCAGCTTTTAACACACTTTACATATTATTTTTTTTTTTTTCCAAATTCTTTTATCTCTTTTTTTCTTTTTTTTTTTTTTTCTCTTTGTTGAAAACGTTTTGATGCACTCTTGATTGTTTTATGATAATCCTAACTTGAAAAAGTATATAAATCACGATTAACTCAGATTAATATTTATTTCAATTTATAATTCTTTTAATTAATAATTCACTCTTCTAACCGAGAAATTTTGTATGTAAAGAAAAAAAAGAAGAAAAAAAAAAGGTGATACGAAGAATTATCAATGAATCTACAAAAAAATTAACGTATAACTAAATAAGTTTCTTGAGGAAAGACAGAAGAAGAAGAAGAAGAAAAAAAAGAAAAAAAAAAACAAAGTATTAATATCTATAATATCACATGTGTGTAAATGTTAATTGATAAATAAACCGATGATCCGGAAATGCATATAATTAACAAAACCATACATCCAAGTTTACTAAAAATGAACAACTTTGTTCTCGATCTCAAAAACATTCTTATGATTTTCACACTATTCTTTCTTTCTTTCTTTCTTTTTTATTCTTTTTATTGGTGTCAAAAGCATACTTCAATTGTATTATTATATACAAATAAAAACAAACAAATATCCCAAAAAATTCTTCAACATGATCTATCTCTCTCTCCCTCTCTCTCTCTCTCTTTCTCTTTCTCTTTCTCTTTCTCTTCCTCTCTCACTCTCTCTCTCTCTCTTTCTTTCTTGCTCTCTTGCATTCATCAGTTAACACACATACAACACACGTACAAAATCACACATTACGCATTTACTCATTATAAATTAGCCACTTAGAATCATCAAACTAAATTCACATGTGTTCACAAAAAAACATGCAGCTGGTGGTAATTTGTTTGGGTGGTATTCGTGTAACGTCATCTCCACGTTTTAATAATATTTAAATATAATAAATTATTTCTGAAAGAAGAAGAAGAAGAAAAAATAAAGATTGTTGTATTTGTTTTTCTAAATTTTGCTGCTTATCACGAGACACGTGCACACCCCCACATATGAATAAAGTTTCACGCATTCATCTATTTGCACCATATATCAAGTGTGTGTATAATTTTATATACACGTTTAGTGTATATATTGTATTATACACATAAATAGACACACACATATGTGTGTATACGTGTATTATTAACGTAATACACGAATACACATATATATATATATATATATATATATATAATTGAAATACGTGCATACGTATACACATATCTGTATTATATTTATACAAATATACGTATACGTAGGACATAATCGTTCAGGAACTACTAAAGTAAATTGTGCCTCTGTAAGTTGGTTTATATATATATATATATATATATATATATATATATATAAAAATTAATAAGAATAATAATAAAAAAAAAAATAAAAAAAAGATATATAACTGTTTATCTTTTCGACAATTCATTTCTTTCATATTATTATTTTTCTTCAAAATATCATATGCAGCGATTTACTTGTACATAGTCTTATACCTGTACATATATATATATATATAAATATACATATATACATATACATATACATACATATATATATATATATAATATAAAGATAAAGATATTTGTACAAAAATGAATATTTATCAAAATAAAGGGGAATAAATAATAAATTATAAATATTTCCCTATCTCGTTGGTGAAATTGTCTTAGAATTTACTGATTTTAATACTCGGACGATGATACGGCATTGCATTTATTTCAAATGCATGCATTGAAAAAGATTATTTTTTGAAGTACATATGTGTAAAATATTTGTACGTAATCAAAATGCCACAGATATACAAAGTATATATTTATACATACATATATAAATAATAATTAATATTAAAATGAAATAAAACAAAGTGTGTATATATATATATATATATATAAATATATATATATTAATAATAATAATATATGTACAGGGCTAAGTAAACATTTGTACAAATTATTTATTTATCTATGTGTGGGCACTTACAGCTTTTACGGCAGTTTATATTGAAATAATATTTTTAATAATGACTAATAAAATGTTAAGAAGAAGAAGAAGAAGAAGAAGAATAAGAGTTATTAACTTTTATTATTGTTCTTACCTTACTATTGGGAACCTTGACGTCGCACCACCTCCCATCTATCATGTGTCGTTGAGCAAGACATCTTAACTGCGATTCATAGCTTCCAAATCGTATGAATCCAAATCCTTTGCTTTGACCAGATTTTGCATCCTTCTTTACCTAATACGCAATTTATTTATTAATTTTTAATATATATAACACATATGAATATATATAAAACGGTTTAAAAAAAAATATAATACAATAAAGAAATTCTCTACAATGAAATAAAAATAAATAATTATTATTTACAAAAAAAGAAAAATAATGTTATAATTAATACGTTAAACACTATGCACGGTTCCTATAAAACCAGCAGTAGATTTTTTGTCCAGATCACACCGGTCACCAATGGTCGACAAATCATCATCGTGGATTAAATCAATAGCTTAACGAAAGAAACTTTTGTTGTTCTAAATATAATTTGTAAATAAGTTCGATATGAATGAATAATAATTGTTAATAACTTACTTGTGCCATTAGAACTTCACCGAATGCCTCGAAGTACTCCCTCAAGTTCTGCTCGGTTGTTTTCCATGGTAAGCCCAGTACGATCAAGTCTGTACAACGTAACTTTGTTTCCATTCTCTTTGTCTTAGCTGTGGAATTTTCCAAATGGTCATCAGATTTACGCTTATTTTCTGAAAAGATGTCACAAACATTTACTTCTATCGGTTAGTTTTCTATCGCTATGCTTTGTTAACAATCTCATAGACCAGTGTTAACCAAACTGTTGAATTGTACAGTGTAGGTTTCGTGGCCAAGGACGATATACAGGTGCACGATCAAGAAGCTAAAAAGCTGGAAAAATTTATTATAACACCAAAAATAAATAATACCAGACTAATACGGATAATGTTATTATTATTAATTTATATACCTGTTACGATTAATTATTACGTAAAAAGATAAATGTATTAATGTAATTGTTAGAGTTTTAATGAAATACGACTTTTAAGCTGATTTTTTTTTTTATGTATGTATGTGTTTTTTTTTTTTGTTGTCTTCCTTAATTATAGTTTGGAAAACACTGGTACAAATGTTCTTTAATCTTTTCTGTACCAGAACACTCTATTATTTTATTATTAATTATAAACAATTTGATAGAAAAATATCGAAATATTTATCATAGTAAATTATATTATCACCATTTATCTCTATTTGTCAATACTTAACAATATTTAATGAGAAACATTTTTTCTTTTTTTTTTTTTTTTTTAAATATAAGAAAGAGAAAGATAATATACGAATACGAGTTTATTATCGAGATTATAAAATTTCTATTGCAGTAAAAATATGATTTTCTCATTTATATCTATATAATAGCTAGCAGTTATCATTTATGTATAATAGAAACTTTTGAAGCATGATATATATTCTTTTATTACATATTTAAAAATATCATTTTAGAGAGTGATACATTAAATATATATATATATACTATAAGTTTGTTCTTCCGCAAATAAAAATTGATAAATAAAAAAAACCCTTTCCTTTCAAGATAAATACCGGTCACGCGCGTTAGAGAATCTTAAATACAATTATTTAAACAATTATACATTATTATAGTATTTTATTTAAAAAAAAAAAAAGAAAAAGGTAGAGATAAATCGTAAAGTAAAAAATTAATACGAAAATATAACAATAAAATATATATATTCGAAAGAAATATTAATTCTCAGAATAGATAAGATAATCGACAAAAAATGTATCTATATATATAGGTATATATATAGGTATGTATATATATAGGTATATATATATATATAAAAGAAAAAGAAAACGAAGAAATAGTAGTAGAAAATTAAAGAGAAATCGAACGAAGGTCATGTATATTAGTCGAAATGTGGCATCATATCGATAAAATGAAAATGAAAATGGATAAAACATTTTTCGGTTTTTATATTTTAAATTCAGTTCGTCTAGGGTCATACGATACGATATATACGCCATCACCGTCAAACGGTATAAGGGGAGGGGAGGAAGGCATCGGGCATCTTAAAAGCACCTCTAACGCCACACACACATACATACATACATACATCTCATACATATATACAGTCATACCATATACATACATATATAAATCCATACATACATCCATTACATCCATTACATACATACATACATACATACAATAGAATAAGAGAGAAAATTATCTGGTGTGATACACACCTTTAGGAAACACACAGAAATAGACTGCCTTGCCCCAACCATTTTCAGGTGGATGAAGTCGGCCCTCAACGAGTCGTACACCACGCATCGTCCGGGATTCTGGATTGCGATATTTAAGGCCACACGTCCCGGGAAATTGAGCAGACAGGGTGGTCAATAAAAGCGTGCTGTCGTCTTCAGTAGGCAGCTCTATCGGTTCTTCTCCCTCATCTTCAGCGACTTGGATGTAGGACGTCATATTTGTCTCTTTTTTTCTTTTTCTTTCTTTCTTTCTTAAAACACACTCACCGCCTATTTATTTTTTATTCAATTATATTCTTTCTTCTCTTGCTTGCTTGCTCAGATTGCTTGCTTGCGTCGTCGTCGTCTTCGTCTTCGTCTTCTTCTTCTTCTTTTTGTTACTGTTATTATACTATTGTTATTATTATTATTATTATTATTATTAGCTTTATACCGTTATCGTTATTAATGTTAATTTACTGTTAATTTATTGTTGTTATTATTATTATTATTATTATTATTATTATTATTATTATTATTTCCTTTTATCTCTCTTTTTTTTTTCTTCTTCTTCTCTTCTTCCAAAAAGCAGGGTAAAAAAACTCGTACAACACAACAAACACACACGTTCATTCGATTCTCAGTCAATCACGCAACACCGCACCTCTTTCTCTCCACTATGATCATCTTTCCTCTTTTCACTCCCCACTACTTCGATATTAGCATTTCCCACTATACCTCGCTCTCTTCTCTCATTGGTCGAAATAACTTTCGAGTTTATTACGCTCCAATGCGACGCCGCTTTTTATTGGCTAATGCACTCTCAGCGATATATCGAATTTTTTACGTCAACCAATTATTGAATTGTTTTACTTTCGAGTTTTTCGATATATCGATATTTTTCATCTCGATTATAATTTTTTTGTTTAATATTCTTATTACTACTATGTGCATTATCGATTTGTATAATTTGTGTTTTATGTTTTATTTTTCATTTTTATAATTATAAAACTCTCTAGGTTTCTTTTTTCAAGTTTTTCATTTTTTTATTACTTTTAACGATAAAACGATGCAGCTTCTAATTGGCTGAAGCGTTACCAATCGTCAATCGAATCTGTTACGTACACCAATCATCGAACTACTTTCACTTCGATTGTTCGATATCGATTATTTTTTTAAATCTTCATTATAACAATGTTTTATTTGATTTCAATTTTTCCATTTAAATTATTAGTTAGTTTTTTGATTCTTTCATTGTTTTATTTTGACAAGTTTAACGATTTTATAACGCTAAATTGGTAAAACTTTTCAAAGAAATTGCAAAGATGCACAATTTACAGCATTGCATTCTCTAACATTTTCTGAACTTTAATTGCTTAATTTATAACTCCATATGGTATTCTACGCGTAGACAAAAGAGTGTACTTTAATTTAATATAAAAATCAATGAAATCCATTTGCAAAAAGTATAAAAAATATATACCGAAACTTTTCAAAGAAATTGCAAAGATGTACGTACAATTTACAGCATGCCAAGGAATTACTATCAATGACGGATTTTCGGCTTTGACGGTAACATATATAAACCAATTATATTATTTATTATATTATAGTACTTAATAAGAAATATCACTAATTAATATAACTATTGTATATAATCGCAAATAACTTATGTATAATATAAAAAAATATTAATATCACTTTTTGATTACATTCTATTAATCATGCAATTTTTCATTCAATTGTATAAATCATTCATTCAATTGTAAAGACATATTTGTTTTTCAACGAGTTAATGATCGGTTCCCATGCAAAATTGTAACAAGGATCCTGTATGTTGATTATATTTTTTTCTTCAACTATATTAAAACATTGCTTAAACGGTGTATATTGACTCATGGTATCTTTATCCGCAATAATAATTAATTTGTGCCTTGCACGAGTAACAGCTACAGTTAAACGTCTCTGATCTTCTAATATTCCAGTATCCTAAATAAAAAAAAAAATGATTAGGTCGATAGTTTACTCGTTAAATGAAAAAAATTCAATGGGCTATCGTTTATAAAATGTATACCTGAACTTTGTCTGATTTTTTCTGAACACTTTTTGTACACGAATAGAAAATAATATCTTTATCGCGTCCTTGATATTGATCGACCGTATTTACTTCTATTTCTGAATCTATTAAACTTCTTAATAACATAACTTGTGCTTTATACGGCGCCATAATACCGATTTGTTTGCATTCTATTCCGATCTGTAATACAATAATAAATTAAATATAAATTATGTTGACAACAACAAAATACGAATATAAAATAAAACAAGATAATTATTAAATTACCTGAAATAAAGTTTTCAAAAGATATAATATTAAAGCTGCTTCATAAATATTAGTGCACGTTTGATCAATCTTAATATTATCTTTTTTATCGATAAAATCAATAGTCATCTCACGAATACAACCAGTATTTAAAATAATCACAGAATCATCTAACGCTGGCGATAATACCGTTTTTACCCATATTTCATTCGACGATGGTATCTGAAACATAAAATTACAATTCACTTTAAAAAAAAAACACGAATCTTCGTTGTCCAAAATAATTGAAATCTATCGAAAATTTCATTACTTTCGTATTCGGTGATACGAAGGTTGCATTTTCTATTGTTTCATTGCCTGCTTTTAATTGATCGTTGTACGTTAATTTGTTAATCAGATTCATAATAGTTTTATTCATTCTATACTGTAACGTCAAAGAAATGGTATTGTTTTCCGAATCTAATTTTTCAAAAAGAGATTCCTCTGCGCCAAGGCTTCTGAAAAAGTATATACAATTTTGTTGAATAAATAAATGAATATTATTTTATGTATATATTTATATACTGTATTATATAAATAAAAATATATTTTACTTAGCCGTTTTACTTCTAACAACAGGTGATAATTGATTAGGATCTCCTACCAAAATAAATTTATTAACGTTGTACAATGGACCTAAAATTGCTGGTTGAGTTACTTGAGTACTTTCGTCAACTATACATACGTCGAACGTTCTTTTTTCAAAGAATATGTGATTAGAACCGTAACAAGTAACTCCTACAATGTTCTACAAATATATTGTTAATATTAATACACAATTATCTTAACATATTTTCTACTTTATATATACAAACCAAATAATTTATACCTTATTTGCGTACACCGATTTCAATTCTTCGATTGTTGAGCACTCCGATGTTAAATATTCTTCATTTTTATTTTTTAACAATGGATTTATCGAATAAGACGATCCCAATCTTATAAAATCGATATTTTTATTCAACAATTTCAACAAAATATTATCTATCGCGCTATGAGTATGCGATGTTACAACTATTGAGGTGCCTAATTTATATAAAACTTCAATCAAAGTTACGATTGTTTCAGTTTTTCCTGTTCCCGGCATGCCTTTTATTAAAACGTATTCATTAGCAGCTAGACACTTAAGAATTGCTCTTTGTTGTACTTCATTTAAATGTTGTAATACTGTTGCTGATTTGAAGATAACAGAACGAGGTAGTTTTTTTAAGAATGTTGCTGGTTTTCTAAAATGTGAATACAATTATATTTATGGATATAATATTTAATTTGAAAACAAATATATATATATATATTTAATTTTAAAGTAATACTTGTCTATAACGATGCTTCGTAATCTTCCGCATATTTCGTTGTCGTATAACAAGCCTCCAACATTCGAAAATAAAGTTAATAAAGATGTAATGGAATTATATTTATCGATATGAAAGTTTTCAATCGTGTTACGTTTCATAATATTACTGTTTAAAAGAAGTGTAATCGCATTTTTATTTATCTGTATTATAAAACCGGACGATATATTTATTCGTGTATCAGTACTAACAATAACGTATTCGTTTTCTACAAATTCTGTAGAAATATTTTTATCGATTACAGCTTGACTATTCGTACGAACAAAGATATGTTTAAATCTATCGTATTGTTCGATTACTTTACCGATAACTTTCAAATTGCTAATACAATTTCCTTTCATTTCTCTATAAAACAAAAAATAAAGAATAATATTGTAAATGATTTATTTATATTACAAAATATACGATAATCGATACAATTTACCTTTTCTCCGGTGTTAGAGTCCATATATCTTTCATATTATATTGTTCAGCTTGCATATTTTCTTCCATTTGCAAAAGAGATACCCACTTGAAGATATAATCTATATGACTATCTTCAAATACATTTAAAATTTCTTTACTGAGTTTGACTAATCCGTGAGATTCGGACAACTGTAAGGTATCGTCCTTTTTTAAATAAGCGCAACATAGATTATTGTAAGGACATCTGAGACAACTAGTATAATGATTAATAGGCTCTGGCAGTGGCATATTTTTCAACGTATCTTTAGAATCATTCGAGAATATTATATTTTTCGTTCTGGTAAAATAATCAGCCAGAGTATTTCTTAATAAAATTAAATCTCTTTTTTCGGCACGACCGCACGTTATTTCACGCATCTTATTATTTCTGTGGTACATGAAATAAATATTAAATTATTATTTACGTTATATTCATTCTAAAGATATATTATTAAAATGTGTCAATTATTTCAAATAATATATCTTAATATTATCTATAATATTAATAATTTAGATAAATAATTAATATATACTTAAGATATAATAATAATCCGCTATCGGTTTCTTGGCCCATAAGAGCCATCATCATAATATATAAAATAACTTGGCCCCTATGTTCCAAAGAAAATGACGGTCTTCCTGTTTTTATTTCAATAGGCATTATTTTTTTACGTGAATGAATTTTAACTTCAGCCGTTATATCGATTTTTCCCTTTAATCCTAATTTTGGTAACCAAATATTTTCTTCTATATCCTGTACCTCAGAAATCTTCCCTTGGAAATTATTTTTGTCATTACTTATTGCTTTTTGTTTGATATCTAAAATATTTCACAAAAAAAACACGTGAGATTCGTGATATGCTTCTACTGCCTAAACATGAAACAAAGAATTAATATTCATGCGTATTTGTATTACCGTGTACGTAATGTTGAATAAATTCTGATATTTGCGGTACGTATGATAATACTTCGTCTTTACATTTTTCAAACGTAGATTCGGAACTGTACAACATATTAATCGTATCTTTCGATTGTAATTCAATTTCTGCCATTTTCCTAATGTCATCTATTTTATAAATATTTTCAACTATACTCTGTAAAATCAAATAAAAATATATAAAACATAAAAAATATAAAAAAATTTACGAAATAATATATATTTACTTTTTGTAAAAGTGTATGAACTATTTTTCCAATAAGTAATGGCATCTGATTAGAGACAAAATATGGCAAAGATTCTATTCTTCCAAACTTTTCACTTAAAACTGCTCGTCTGGTGCAGTAAGAGGCGCCAACAATTGTTGTACTAGAAATTAATACGTCAGGTTTTATTATAATGTAACCGTAATCATTATCGACAATCCAATTCTGTGATTCTTTCTTCGCTTGTATCATTACAACATCGCCTTCCTTAATTTGTAAATCTTTCCTTGATTTATATAAACAAAAACAAATATCGATTAATATAAATGAAATTAATATTAAAATAATGAAGTTAATGGCAAATTTTCATTGAACAATTACCAATATCCTAAACATGTTACGGTCCCAAAACTTTTCAAATTGGTATGTTGTACTTTTAAGATTGTAGATTTGAAACTCTTTTCCAAATTTATAACTTCACATCGTTCCAACATATTAAGATTTATCTGCGAATCTAAATTCCAATCGGTATCAAATATCTCATCGAAATCTTCCACATTGAATTCTTCGCAGTTGTTCATTTTGTTGAACATTTGATTTAATTCAACCATATCCAAATTCTTATTACATTGAGATTTGTTATCGTTATCTTTTATATTGTTAGTATTACTTGAGGTAGTTTCTTCGTCATCGATGATAGTTAAATCATCTGTAAAACCTTCGATCAAAGAATTATCAAATTCTTCAATTGTTTCATCGCATATATTAAAGGAATCATTATTGCAATTCTCAGACATTTTGCAGTTTTCTTTCTGCGCATCAATAATTTTGAGACTATTGTCCAAAAATGATTCTTCGACATTACCATAACAAATATTTTTTATTTTTATATTCGATTCAGAATCTGAACTCTCAGATCTTTTTCGTTTTTTATTAGCATTGCGGTTTATGGAAGAATCGTTTTTAATTTCTGTATCCAATATCACATCTTTTTCTGTAATATCATTCTTTTCTTGAGATTTAGGGATTTTTGTAAAAAATGAATTAATCTTTTTCTGACTTTTTTCTGATGCATTTGCATTCTTCGAGCCCTTTAAACAAAAATACATTGATTATATATAATGTAATAATAATCTTTATTATAAAATTTTGTATTTGTTCATGGTCATGTGTAAATATTAAAATTTTCATGATAGAAACTATAGTTACCTTTTTTTGGATTATATTAGATTTTTTCATGATTAATTATATATTATTATTAACATGCAATTATTTTATGAAAATAATATAAAATCCACACGTGTATAACAATTTGCCTCCATTACTTTTGCCGCCAATTGTTTATTACTATTCATAAACTATAAAAATATTTAAAATGTAAATACAATTAGTTGTTATTTCTGCTGATAGATCTTGTTAGTATCGTTACAGTCACGTGTTATCGAAAACCAAGGCGGGAAAGTTGCATTTAAATTTGAATGATTGAAAATTGACAAAAAAGATGTACATTGTCTTCTTGCTTTTTTCTTTTATTTAAATAATAATTATTATCCAATATATATATATAGTGTTTTGTTAATTTCAATTAATTAATTTTATTGACGTTTGACGTACGAGACGAGTCCAATAAAAAAAAATGTCAAGTTTTACGTATTCCTGGATTTAATCGTCAACTTTTTGAACATAATTTAAAATATACAAGATTTTTGTATATTTAAAATGTCGGAAGAAGTGGAACAAGACGAGATATTAGAAACTCCTGACTTTGGACCACCGAAATCGTTACAAAAATTACAGAATGCTGATATTTTATGGCAAATGATAAAAAAAAGATTCCCAAATGCTGCACCACTTCTTTGCGAAATGGAAACTGTTATCGATCGTGCCGATGATCTTTTGCAAGAGCTCAGAATGCCTCGTACAAGATCTCCTGATGGTTTTTTATTTAATAATTTAACAAAAGAAATTAATGTGTTACAAATATTTGATACATCTCGTATTAATTTATTTTTAGAAATATCAAATTTAAACAATTTAGTTGATTCCGGTGAATCCGACGAAATGATTTCATTGATTTGCGACGAATTCTTTCCAGTAGATACCGATGTAAATTTATTCTACGCAAATTTAATATTAATCATTTCAATATTTGAATAAATAAAGAAACATATATAACAAGAATTTGTATAAAAAGGTTGTCGAAGAGGAAGGAATAATGATGAACACAGCAGGAACACAAATTTCGGAAAGTAGCATTTCCACTCTCGACACGGATTTTGATTCCATTTCGTCTAATCAGCCATCTTTGAGTGACGAAAAATTCAATAATTTGAAAGAAGATTTTAAACACGAGGAACATCGAAAGGATAATGATAGTAATCGAGAAAAAAATATTATTAATCTCGTTAAACTCATTCAACATTTTACATTTACGAAATTTATAAAATTTTTGATTAAAATTGATGATTAAAATAATTTGTAAAATATATTTTGTATATTGTAGATTTTTCGAAAGAAACCAAAGAAGGGAACAGTGAGTTTGATATAAAAAAAACAAATATAATTTAATAACGAATAATTTTATTTATAAATAATATTTACGCACAGAAAAAATAGACGTGCATCTTCGTGAAAATGAACAAAATTTAAATGAACGCACGAAATCATCGTCTAACGCGAAAGAAACTATTGTAACCAAAATTTTCGAAAAAGTGCAAGAAAATAATAATACAAATTCTTCGGGAGATTGGAAAGACAACGTTAACGTAGAAAATCATTATTCTACATTAAACAATTCACAAGATAATAAACAAATGCGTGAAAATGTTGATAGAATTAACTTAAACGAAAAAAGAGAGGTATTTAAATAAATTATACAAAATAACTATATAACACGTATAATTAAATATCATTTGTTAAATTGATTGAAAAGTAAAAATCTTCAAAGTTAAATAATATTTGATTACAGATTTTTATTGAAAAAAAGATAAATGATAAAACACCATTGGATATTTTAGAAGATTATGCTAATAAATGTAAAATAGAAATTCAATATCATTGCGAGAAAAATAAATGCAATCGTTTCGTTATCACCGGAAAGTTATCCGAATTTTCTGGTAAATTTTCTATTTATTAAATCAAAATATAACCCGTTTAATATATATATACGATATATTTAATAAATTATTTATTAGTAAATATTTATTTTCAGCAACCGATTGCGGTGATACAGAAATTTTGGTTAAAAATAATATAGCAAAAATAATATTGCAAAATATAGCCGATCATCAGATGAATGACAAAGATATGAAACAATTGTTGGAATTATCTCGAGAACAGTAAATTATTTAAATAAATTTATTACTACCCTATTCCCTTTAATTGAATAATAATAAATTCATATATATATTCATAATTTAATTACATAATATAAATAATGCTGTTTTCTTTTTTTAAAAAAAAACACACACAAGAATATTAGAAATAATTAATTTTGGAAAGGACGATACCATAGAGACACCATTAAGAAAGGTTTACATGCTTTGTATAAAAAAGGGGGGTCCCCCACCGAAATACATAACAGAAATGAAATACAGGCACGAAGGTGTTAAATTTGTAGCCAAATGTGTGGCTCTCGATCACGTCATCGAAGGTAAACCTAATAATTATTTACAATTTATTTACATATACAAACATAACTAAAAAAAGAAGAAGAAGAAGAATTTTCATGAAAAATTATTAACCGATTCGAGATTTTTTTTCAATTTTTTATTCTTATTTTACTTATTTATTTATTTATTTATTTATTTTTCTTTATCAGGACAAGGTAGTAGCCATCAAAAGGCCAAAAAATCAGCCGCGGAAAAATTCTACGAGAAATATTTGAACTTAGGAGAAAATGACGATGAAAGTGAAAGTGGAGGGGGTGGAACGGAAAAGAAAAATTTATTTTCAACATAATATAAGGTTTTTTTTTTAATTAATCAATGATAATATTTTCATGGTATTTTAGATACGATCCATGGTAATTTTCCAGTTTTTTTGAACGACCAATAATCGTACAAAACTTTGAAAATAATTAATAATATCATCAATGCCAATATAATGTTTAAAATGTCTAATGGATAAATCAACGTATTGTCGTCGGGTGATATGCAAATTTCTGTTCGAGTTAAATCACGAATCTGCTTGAAAAAGAAATGTAAATAATTAAAAGTAAAAGATATATTTAAAGAAAAAATACAAAGCAATTTATTCTACTGGAATAATTCGATTTCAAAAAAAGGGGGGAGGTGGGGGAGGGGTTGTTATCGATCAAATTAATACCGATTGAAATAAAACGTTGAACTTGTGCGAATGAAAAGAAATTTTTCTTTCTTTTTTTAATTTTTACTACTACTGCTACAAAAAAAAAACTAAGAAAAGAAATGATAAATCGAATTTGATCAACGTTTATTACGCATTCGTTATAAATTTTCACGATTAAAAATTCCAAATGAATAATAATAATAATAATAATAATAATAATAGAGGCAAATAAATTACCTGTTTGTTTGAATTTTCGTCATCGCTGATAACTGCACACTTGACCTCGTTTATATCTCTAATTAAATTTGTATACCTAATCAATAAATCCTGTAATGCCCATAAAAACACCTTTACGTTAATAAATGAACGAAACATTATCTTTAGATTAACACCGAATTAATTAGTTTTTAAAAAAGAAATATATATATATATATATATATATATATATATATATATATATATATATATATATACGTACACGTATATTTAGAAAAAAAAAGAATAATTTGCAAAAATTTTCCAATATAATTGAATTTTTCTTACCTGAAATCCAGGTGTAAAAAGACAATCGCATCTCCAAGGATTATTACCAAGATACAATCTCACAACGTTATTACTTTGTAACAAAACATTTTCCAACGCGTAAGTTGGCACCTAAATGAATATTTAAAAGAAAGAAAGAGAAAAAAAGAAGATTATCCAAAGTATTACGATGTTTTATTGTTAATTAGCATATTCAATATTGATCAGGTGTTTCAAATCTTCTTAAATATTCCAAGTACCATTGATTAATAAAATTTAACACGAGAGAGAGAGAGAGACACATTAGATTGTTAAATAAAATAAAATAAAATTAAATGAAAGTAATTGTTTTTTTTTTTTAATATTTCAATCTAAATTATTGAGGAACAAATATTGCGATAAAGAAAAGAAGAACAAAAAATAAGAAAAAAGAAATAAATGATCATTATATGATATGATATAATTAAATACAAACATCTGAAAGTTTATTTCCACGAAGGCTTAAAATTCGAAAATGATCTAGCCAATAGGAGCCATCCAATTGTACAATTGATTCAACTAAATTGTCATTCAAATATAAATCTAATACTTGTTTGTAAACTGGATTTTTAATTAATGGTGTTAAATCCTTGATCTGTAATCATACAAATAATTATTTATTGTATTTTGTATACTTTGTTTTTCTTTTTATTAATCAAATATTTATAATTATATTTAAAAATAATTATAAAACTAAAAAACAAACCTTGTTTCCAGTTAAATGTAGGGTCGTTGTATTGGCAGGCAAAAATTCAGGCATTTCGGTTAAATCGCGATAACTGCAATTAACTGATGCAAATGCCATTAATTGTTTCGATGTTCTTTTACCACCACGTCCAACCACGTATACTAATTCACAATCGCATAAAGTTCTTTTGCATTCTTCCTTCAGCGTCTATTAAATTAATTACAATTCATTCATTACGAATATTCACACAAATAATTAATTGAATTCCTTTTTTCTACTTTGACAAATTGAATAAAGTTAAAAAAGCGAAATGATTGCAGGATAAATGTAATTTAATCGTTCGTTAAATTCAACACAAAATATTTAACTTGTATATTGTATTAAAAAATACTTAAATGATTTAAAAAAACAAAAATAAACAAAAAATACATTTGCAACATATTATTTTGTTTGAATTATTTATTTATGTTGTTTTAATGGTTAATAAATTCGTTGTGATTGACAGATTAATTGATTATTAGTTAAAAAAACAATGATAAAAAATTATTCTAATAAAATGTGTGATTTGTATTATTGTAAATATATATTGTATCGTATAGGAAAAATTTGTTGAAAAATTATTTTCCTACTAATTTTGATTGATAACAAATAGGGGAAGAAAAAGAAAAAACATTTGTAAAAATTACCATAATAATTTGAACGACTTGTACGAGTGGTCTTCCATCGTGGGGAATTGAACAACGTAATTTTTCACGATCGACAATTTTTTTAGCAAAAGATTCGTTCCTCGTGTCAAGTATCCAAGCCATATTTTCGTTACATTTCAAAGGATTACCTTTGCGTGTGTTTGTTTTTTTTTGTTTAAATATATTATAATTATTATATCATTAATACGAAATATATTTAGAAATATTTCGAGTATGATTATTATTGTTCTTAATTAAATTTAATACAAAATAAATATATATATTAATAATATTAATAATATTTTTTTTAGAAATATTTCGTGTATGATTATTATTGTTCTTAATTAAATTAAATACAAAATAAATATATATTAATGATATTAATAATATTATTTTTTTTTGTAATATACATACCGAATAAATAAACATGTTGTAAAGTTGATAAATTAAACGAATTAATATAGATTTCATTGAAATGATTGTATCTCAAATCGATGACCCTTAAATTGTTGAGTTTTCCAAACAAATCCAATGATAGTTCTTCCAATTTGTTACGCGTTAAATTAACTTTCTGTTAAGAGAGAAACATGGACGAAACAGAAACTTGGGGTGTGGTTCTTCCTCGTTCTATCTGTACATTTATTATTTATCCCAAAATTCGACAAAAAGAATGTTCAATAAAAGAAGAAGAAGAAGAAGTAGAAAAAAAAAAAGAACACAAACTATCAAATAAAAATCTAAAAACCGAATATGAATGAATGAATTAATTAATTAAATAATTAAAAAAAAAATAATAAATTATTAAAATTACATAAAAGTTAATAAACAAAAAAATCCGACAACAATATTTTCACAAACTTTAGATGAATTTCATTTGATACACCTGTCGTGATTGGAAACACCTGTGTTCACTTACTTCGAGAAATTGACATTCTTCGGGAAAAGGATTAACAATTTTCGTCAAATTATTATTAATTATTTTCAATTTTCTCAACGATGAAAATCCTTGCAAAACTTCTTGAGGATCTAATGTTGAGTTAGGCCAATTACACAATACGAGTGTGTGCACCGTTTTACCTCTATAGAAAATGAAGATAATATTTTTACACGAATATATTTCATTTAATTAGAAAAATATTTGTTGAATAATAATAATAATAATAATGATTTATATATTAAATAAAATTGTAAATTACTGACTCGGTTTTATATTTGTCGTCAATACCACCGTAACATGTTAAACGATGTCCATTATCTTTCAAATGACATTCTTGTAATTGGTTAATCGAATAAATTCGATGACAATCTAAATTTTCGTTATCTTGATTAAAACCATGAGAAAATATCATTCTCGATTCTAACGTTAACATCCTGTATGGGGGGGATGAAAAATAAATATATATATCAAAAAATAATTCAAATAAAAATAAATGATTAAACGTTAATGTATAATATTATTAATTATATAATAAAAAAGAAAGAATATCAGAATAATTATTATTATTATTACTAACGCAAGGTATTATTATTATTAAAAAATTTTATCTTATCGCGTACTTTACGAGAATTATTATGCAAATAAGAAGAAAAAATAAAAAAAAAGAAAGATTAAGTTTTCTACGATCACGTGTTTTTTAATGCGTGTAAAAGTTATAAAAAAATAAGAAAAAATAAACAATAATTGTTGCGTGAGCTTAATTCTGTCTCACCCATGCATAATACCTTACTTTTACGTAATAACAACGTTAAAATACTTTTTTTTTTTCTTTCTTTCTTATTTATCTTTTTAGTTACGACAACTTACGAGTGTTATACTAAACGATTTTGTCACATTCGTATGAGATAATAAATGTATACGATGTTAAGGTAAAAATATGCGAAATGCATTATCCTAGTTTTTCTTTTGTAATACGTTTACTGAAATAATAATTGGACTCTAATTTTTTTTTTTTTTTTTTCTTTAAATGACGAGCTTAAGACTCTTAGTTTTTTTTTTTATTTGCTTTAATGTGTTCTCTTCTGTATAATTAACAATTTATTATATTAAATTTCATATGCAATAATATTTAAAGGGAAAAAAAAAGAAAAAATTATAATATAGTTAAAACAATTAAAAAAAATATATATTTGTTATATGTAATATTAATTTAAATGAAAACTTACAATATTATTATTAGCCACATTTTTCACGAGATCGATGAAAGTATTTTATAAATTAAAAAAAAAAAAAAAAGAAGAAGAAAACTTCGTTGAAAGTAATAATTAATATTTTTTTGTGATGAATATATATATATATATATTAGGAGTAATAAAATATAATAAAGTTTTTTTTAGATACGCTGTAAAAGATAAGAAAGAAGCTACTGTTCTTCACGTGCCGGTAAATGTGTTACTGAAGCTACAAATCTGATGACTTAACTCTTTATAAACATATTTTCATGATAACGAACGCAGACGCAGATGAGATTTTGTCTTTGATGTGTATATATTATAATATATTAATAAGTACTACTAATTAATAAATAAAATATTCATATAGATATATAAAAAAAAAAATTAAAAAAAAAAGAAACAAAATGTATTTCAAATGTTTTACGATCAATAGTTATACGATTTATGTTTAATTTTATTACATTAATATCTTTCTAATTGTGTTAAATGAGATGTAAAAAATTAAAATAGATTTAAATTAATATATATTTAATATAAAATTTAATTTAATATATATATATATATATATTTTATAGAAAAATTATTTCACTAACAATAATATATTTATAGTTTATTCATAATTTGTTAAAATAATCTCTTATTGGTCATTTCTGTTAAAACTTGTCCAAGAAATTTGAAACTTTATTACCGACGGAAGATAATATGAATGATTGATAACTTTTTCTAATTAATATAGTTTATCATTTAAAATTCATTATAATTTATACATCGAAACGATACAATTAATTCTATTATTAAAAATAATTTTCATAAAAACGACTTATTAAGTTTACTTATCGAATAGAATTATTGTGAAAAACCAATGAACGTACTGGACAAATTGATAATAGCATTTGAGTGGTCATTGACCTAGGAATTTGTCCAAAACTTGATATATTATATTATTTACATGAAAATAACTTGATTCGTCAAAAGTGTTTACAACAAAATGAATGATATAAACCAATCATTTAACGTGAATCCAAAATAGGGGTTTAAGATCATAGTTTTTAGGAACACGTTAAGTTGTCTTTGTAATACAGTACAATTCTATGGTATTAATGTGAATTCAACGCAAAAATTGTTGTATGTGATTGAAAGTAAAAAAATATTCGTAATCGTTACCGTGATCATAGGAACGTCGTACACGTTTCTAGCCTGTTAAAAATTTTTTTAACCTTTTTTTTGATCACTTTTTTTTTCTCACCATCTTCTATTTCATAATTATAATATAAAGTGGTGCCGACTTTGTTATAGAAAAATGTCTGGCATTGCAATTGCAAGACTCGCCGAGGAACGTAAAGCATGGAGAAAAGATCATCCGTTTGTATGTATTTTCATTATATATTCAATGCAATGAGTTAAAAGAAATAATTTTGATTTGTCACATATATTTGTAGGAATAATTCAATTAAACAATCATTTTATAAATTGTATCTTTAGATAGTATTAACAAATTAGGCGCCCTTTTTTTCTTTACCTAATTACATCCTTACTTATCATATGTGCAAATACAAATAATTGTTTATATGCATTATATATAAATGAATAACTTAATAACAATGATTTAAATGTTGTGTTCCCTTCATCCCAAATATGTAAATATTGTATATCAAAGTATTTTCACATAGATAAAATAATAAATATAATTGATGTTATCGTTTAAGGGTTTTGTGGCAAGGCCGACCAAAAATCCAGATGGTACCCTTAACTTGATGAGTTGGGAATGTGCAATTCCTGGGAAAAAATCTGTAAACGTTTTATGATATTTATATTAATATAAATTTAAATCTTATAATTTCAATTTATATATATATATATATATATACTTCTTGTGTTTGTGTGTGAATTTTTTCAGACACCTTGGGAAGGTGGTTTATACAAGTTACGTATGATCTTTAAAGATGATTATCCTTCCAGTCCACCAAAATGCAAATTTGAACCGCCATTGTTTCATCCAAATGTTTATCCATCGGGAACAGTTTGCCTATCATTATTAGACGAAGAAAAAGATTGGCGACCTGCAATAACAATTAAACAAATACTTTTAGGCATCCAAGATTTACTCAATGAACCAAATGTCAAAGATCCAGCCCAAGCAGAAGCGTACACTATTTATTGGTACGCAATCAAATGAAATAATAATAAGTATACGTTATCGATCTCTGTGTATATTATACGAATAACCATTTCATTTCATTTCTTTATATCGTTCCAGTCAAAATCGCTTGGAATATGAGAAACGAGTACGAGCACAAGCACGAGCAATGGCACCGCAAGAATAAGAAATAAATCAACGTTATACTTAACACGAATAATAATCGTGTTAATATATAATTAACAACATCTAATTCATCTTTAGCAACATTATTTTTAGTTAATGATTCGATAAATATTTTTTTATAAGTAAAAAGAAAAAGTGGAAAAAGAAGATTCAATATATATATATATATAGTGATATAATATATAAATTATATTAACAAATTTTACATCTTCAGAAAGAGTCGATTGCTCAAAAAAATTTCATTTATTGTCTCGGACTCTTTTCTTTGTTTTTTCCTTTTTTGTTTTTTTTTTTCTTTTCTTTATTTCTTGTATCAATTGTTGCTGCTGCTGTGTGTTAAAAAACATTATATAAAATGAACAAAACATAATAAATCTTTGAATAACTGGTAAGCATTAGAATAATACAAAGTATGGTATTTTTCTGATTTCTAAGAGCGGTCTATTAAGATTTGATGTAATACAAAAATACCTATTAATTTTAGTAATTATTGTTATTTTTATTAGGATGATATAGAAGTAAGGATTACTAGCTGATAAGGCTCTCTCTCTCTGTCTCTCTCTCTCTCTTTCTCTCTTTCTTTCTCTCTCTCTCTTGTAATATCAAACACCAAGTATTTATGCATTATAATCGCAAATGAAAAATACTTATATATATATAAGTATATTTCTCCATGATTAGTAATCCTATTAGTTTAACATAAGACCATCCAAAAAATGAAATAATAAATAATGTACAAAATGATAAGTAATTAATAAATCATTTCGTAAGGTGTTATAATATACCTCAATAGTAATATACGCGAATTATCATAAATTAAATGAAAATGATAAAGTATAATCGATGTCTGCTGTGTGTCTCTGTGTATGTGTGCTTTGCAAATGAAATTTTAATTTAGAATTATTTTTTCTTTTCTTTTCTCGTTCAGATAATCAAAGGTTCGGTAAACAACTTGTTTAGATCAAATGCATATGCAAAGTTAATGGAAATTGACGTAAATCGATACCGAAAACCCCTCTTCTTCAAAACGCATATGAATCATCTATTGTGATTATAACGTCGTAAGAACAATTTACAGGGTTCTCATAACATTGAGAGACGTTCTCAAGGAAACATCGTCTGTTGAATTATTTTCTTATTCGCTATTCAAATATTTCATATCGGTTAATCGTTATAATTTATATTTTTTTTAATTATACGATTGTATGTATATACGTGAGTGCGTGAGTGTGTGTGTATATGTCGCGTTATAAAAGATTAACATTGTAATATTATATTTAATCCGATTAAGAATTTGCCTTTAGTTGTTTTGTTATTATTACAATAACAATGTCTACTACGCCAGAATCATTGAGAAAAGTTTCAACAGGATTGATTTTTTCTTGCATAATTGGCACGATTTTGTCATATTATGCATTCATCGTAGAAACTACGAAAGAACGTGAACAATCTTATAAACCTTTGTGCGATATTAATGAATATATGAGTTGCAGTAGTATATTAACGTCTCGGTAAGTCGGTTATCATTAAATATTATCTTCTCGTTCTTTTTTTTTTCTTTTAATGTGACTTTGAAAA
Organism: Polistes exclamans; assembly: GCA_023678865.1. Lineage (NCBI taxonomy): Eukaryota > Metazoa > Arthropoda > Insecta > Hymenoptera > Vespidae > Polistes > Polistes exclamans. Next base: position 140,413 of record JACGWG010000040.1, read on the forward strand.
CGCACACAATTTTCCTTAGATTTCATCGACATTTAAATACTTTTCAATTCTTTTCTTTGTTTTTCTTTTGTTTTTTTTTTTAATTAAGATTATTGTGCGTTTTCTTATTCTTCTTTTGTTCATTTTATATTTTATATATGTAGGAAGATAAGTAACTCTTTGTTATTTCTTTAAATTTTTTTTTCTTCATTGAGGTTATGTAATGTTTCATAGAAGAGAGTGACTTTATCGACTGTGGTATAAATTGGTTCAATATGTTAGATAATCGTATGATAAATTATACTTTTATTCGATTGTTTTCTTAATTTATTTATTATAAAAATACAATACCGTAAGAATGCTGGTGTAGAATCTTAACAGCAAAAAAAAAAATGAATAAGTACTCTTAATTGCACATTAATTGTACATTTAACATCTATAATTGCACAGTTTATCAATGAATTATTTAATTAGTTATTAATAATTGAAAATAAAAATGGGTTAAATTTAGCATCTTTTTAATTAATTAATAACTTGCGAAAATATATTGTTATTATTATAAATATTTTTACAAGAATATATAATTACCGACTTACGGTAATTTTATAACATTATTATTTTGTTCTAATATACCTTATATTATATTAATGTAAATTATAATATAAATAATATTATTATCTATATATATAACATTATTAAAATAAAAAAAAAATTATTTAATAACGAATATATATATATATAATTAATTAATTATAAATATATAATTTCAGATATGGCAAAGGATTAGGATTAATATCAGATAATTCTCCATTTTATTTTCCAAACAGTTTGTACGGTTTGGGATTTTATCTTTTAATAGGAGGATTGAGTACGTAAATTGTTCTTGAAACATTTCTATTTCTTTTTATATTTTAAATCTACCAAAATATAATGAATATATGTATATATATGTATATACATATATATATTTTTAAATTTCAGGTATGATAAACGAATATTCCAGCGTGGTCACGATTGTATTTATAGGAATTTTATCAAACATCTGTTCCGTTTATCTAGCATACATTTTATATTTATTACGAAGTATTTGTATAATTTGTATAAGCATTTACATCACCAACGCCATTATCTTAATACTTGGTTTGAAAAAGTTACGACTATTGACAGAAATTAACAAAAAGCCCAGAGTAAAAGTTCAATAATTTCAAATCACAATGCGATAAAATGTAATAATCATTGTGAACCAAACAAATTTTCAATCTCATTTGTTTTAGATATATATATACACACACACATATATCTATTATATATATATATAGAGAGAGATATATTTGCCATTAATTTTTTGTTTTATATATCCTAATAAAAATATTTATTATAATCGTTTTAAATTCGTTTTTGTTTGTTTTTGTTTTCTTAAACATTCTATTAACATATTTTGTCTACACACACACAAAAATAGATTTCTATGTCGAACCGCTTGTTAATGAAGATTATATTTGTACTACGATATATCTTCAATAGAATAAATTTTATTTAAAAAAAAAAGAAAACTCCATGCACAATTGCAAATGCTTGATGAGGGAAAGAAAAAAAGGAAAGAAAAGTCACGTTAAAAAAAAGAAAGGATATTCGGAACGCTTTGCAAACAAATTTGTGTTTAAATTAATAAAAAAAAAAACAGTAGAAAAGGGTAAAAAAGAAAAATAAATATACAAAGAAATAAAACACAACGGGTTGGACAAATATTACGAATATATATATATATACGTGTTGTAAAAAAGAAAAACAAAAGTAATAATTAAACAATTAACATTTACTATTCTCTTCTACCATCCTTAAACAAATCCCTGTTACTACGACTGATACTAGCAAGAATTCCAGGACTTTTTAACGGTGGTGTCTCGTCCAAACGATTCAATTGGAGACTCGATTTGTAAGGTAAATTAATATTAGGCTTATCAATCATCACATTTTTATCAGCTTCTATGTTAAAACTTTTGCTACGTGCTAAATTTGACTTGTACGTTCTTTCAGGTTTGGCAGGTGGCGTAGATTGAGCTGTAGTTGGTAATGTTGTTTGATGAGATGATTTAGATGATGTTACAGCATTTTTAATGGATATATTAATCATGCTGCCATATTGTCTGGATGGTGTTATTATCCCAGATGAATTATTCGTAGTAGTAGTAGGAGTAGTAGTAGCAGCCTTTTGAAGAAATTGTTGTCTTGACGACGAGGACGATGAGTTATGTTGATTATTTGCATTACCCTCAGACCTCATGTTCCTTGGTAAGGTTTGGACATTCCTGAATTGATCATCCGTCTCATACGAGTTAGTCAATCGACTGGTTGATTTGCTAAACCTGCCGAGTGAGTTGGTCACGACACTGAAGTGTCCACCAATTGACGTTGGACGGAGACGTAATTCGCGTTCGACAAAAGAACAAACAAAATAGAAAAAAGAAAGTAATAACAAAATCCGAATAATACATATTTTTCATGATGAATTATATAACCAAAAATTTTGACAATAATAATTAAGCGACAAACAAAATAACCGCAGGATATGATTGATCCAAAATTTATACAGAACAAATATCCGATGCAAACATGCTGCTGCTGATACTGCTGCTGCTATTGTTTATTTTTTTGTTTGATTTTAATTTAATCTTTCATGCATCCTTCACCTAATATACCCCTATAATTAAAAATCGCAGCTAGACGATACAATATAAGCAAAAAGCTCTCTCGGTTGCTGTGTTCTATGTTTTATTATCTTAAGTTATTTATTCTGATCACCATCCGCTCCCCTAGGTGTGTGTAATTTTTATTTTGTTGTTGTTGTTGTTGTTCTTGCTGTTGTTGTTGTTGTTGTTGTTGTTGCTTATTGCCGATAGACAATTTTTGCGTAACATAAACCCATGGCGATTTATTTAAACAGATTATAGAATTACCTGTATTCAGTATTATCGATGGGGGTTCCTGTTTTGGTAAAAAGACGAGTTCTCGTTGGACGTTTGGCATCTTTGTAACCCCTTTCACGACCATAAATGCTACCACCGAATGGATCCTCACCTAGGTAATACCTTTGAACAGGTGGTGGTATTGTAGTTGTCTCATTTTTAGGAATCTGATCTTCACGATTGATCGTACGTTCAATCGTACGAATTGGTTGTTTACTCGATATTACTTTGGTCACCACGGTTGTATTATTTCTCGGTGATCTTGGGGGTCTCTCCGGTATACGATGATTTTCAATCTCACGATCGTTGAACAATGGAATATTCTTATCGATTACGTTGTACTGCATGTATGTAGATCCGTCATCGTCAGTTTGCGTTACTTGCGATACAGAATTGCCTAATTTTTTGTTCTTCCTTTCTGTACTAGCCGAACGTAATTTGCCAACGAGTTTTCGAAAGGATTCACCTATCTTGTACTTCGATTGATTATTGTTACCTTTACAAATGAAAACAAATTATAATTAGAGAATAATCCAATATATGTGAAATATATAATATTATAATATACATGTTTTCTATATTTTTATAATTATATATATATCATGATTATACTTTTAGGTGGTCGTGGTGACGGATTTGTTGAATTATCGTTCATTTTCTTATCCTCCCGAAGGATCCTAACTTGTTTCGGTGATCCCGAACGGGACCTCGGGCTTGATTTTTTACGAGCATCACGTTCAATTGTCTGTTCTTGAACATCCTTTGTTCTACTTTCCCACGTTCTTTGTACCACGTTAACTGGACTGGATGTTCTAGCAGACGGTGACTCGTTCGTAATTGTTTTCTTGACTATTCTCGAATGTAACTATGATTTTGATCGTTAATTATCGATGATTATTTAATAATTCATTGAATTTCATTGAGATATAATATCCGATCAAGTGTCTTACCTGTTCCTTGGGTTTTCTACGTGCCGGTGGTGACGGTGTAGTACGTTGTTTATCATCTTGAACAGTTTCCTGATGTTCCCGTCGTCTAACAGACTCGTAAGTACGCGAGTAAGTAGACTCCAATTGATTTTTCGAATGTTCCCGTGAGTGTCCATTAATTCGGGACGTTTCCAAATGTTGCGATGACAGTGAACTCGTTCTACCGTGATTGTCTTCCTTATCTAAACATTTTAATCATTATTCATGTTAATCTTTTGGAATACGAGTGACGGATATATCCGGCATCAGTCTAATAATCTGTATATACGCGTGCCGTATATATCCGTCATCTATCTAATAAATCTGAAAATACTCGTAATATATTAATAAAGAATGATTGAATTATATAATATTTATTAAAATTAGGTACCTTTGCCTTGGTATCTTTCCGACCATTCACTGATACCATGAAAATATCCAGACGGTGAATTAGAATCACGACCTGTGGTAGCTGAATGTTGTTGTTGTTGTTGATGCCGATTAGAATTTACGTTCTGATAATCCCTTTCTCTTGCAGGATTGCAGGATTTCATTGTGACGTGTATGTAACTGGTATTAGTGTTAGGTATGAAAGGACCATCATCAGCGTCTATGGAACCGTGAGATGAACGAGACTCGCTACCAAAGTGACTTTCTAACCATTTCGATGTCTCGAATTTCCTTGCCTCGTCTTCCTCTTCCAAATCCAATGGTTTCTTCGTTAATGCATCTTTCCTTGCCGTTTGCGTACAATCACCTGGAAAACCTGAAATATTAATTAATATATTTAGATTTAATTTTTATTCGATTAAATATATTATCAACGAATAATTTTTTTATCTGGAGGGGGTTCAATTTAAGATAATACGAATTATTTAGAATTTTCTTTTTTTGATAATTTATCGTATATATAATAAAATAAAATAATTAATAATTCATTTGTATCGTGTTATCCCAATCTTAGGTGTACTTCACGTTCACATTTCTGACGTTACGTTCTTCCAATGATTAAAAAACAATACGAAGATTATAATTATTAAAACAAAAACTATACACATAATATAACTAAAGCAAAACAAAAAATGTATTCTAATTAAAATTATTTGATAACAAATGCCCATATAGGTGAAAACTTTAATTCAACAATTAACAATAATAATACAAGGAAACATGTTACAAAACTATAGAATATAATATTCAATTGAATTGAAATTATTTACCAGCATGTTTATGAATCCTAGTCGTTCTCATATTGGTTGATTGTGTTGGTGGTGGGGGTGGGGGTGACGATGACGACCAATCCCCGATTCGTTCGCCTTCCGTTGTTTCAGCGACGTAACGCATTTCACGTCCGATTTTTTCACCACCCGAGACGTAATCGACAACGTCTTCCTCACGTTTTTTGATAAACCTATGAGTACCTTCCTTTTTAATTTCCGAAATGATGTCCTCGTCGTTGTCGTTGATGCTACAATTATCGTCCGGTACTTCGTCGTCTTTGATCTTGTACGAAAAAAAACAAAATAAAACAAAATAAAACAATAAGAAATACAAATTTAAAAAGTAACTTTTTTTTACAACATGCCATCCTATAACGTGATTCATAAATTGGAATAGGAAAGGGGGGTATGGGGGCAGGGGGTAAACCCTCCAACAACAACAACAACAACAATGGTTTCGTTCTAATTAACAATAATAAAATTGTGACAACAAATTTCTATAATACTGGATAACATGATTTTTGTGTCCCATCAAGAATAATAATAATAATAATATAATAATAATAATTTAGGTTTCATATAAAATACTGCATTTTCTAGGAACTTATCTACCGTGTTTAATAGGATAGGGTTACCTGTAATATTATAAAAACACAACGTAACAAAAAAAAAAGAAGAAAAAGATAAGTAGTCACATTTCACGGTAGAACAATCGTCAGGATTTTGGATTACTTATTGAAATATACACGATTTCTATTTCGTTTTATTACTTTTTCCTTTTTTTTTTTTTAGTGGACAGGAAGAGGAGGAGGAAGAGCAGGGGGGTGGGGGGTTGGGGGTCAGAAGGATTATTATATTTTTGTTCTTATTGTTTACCTCCTCGTGCTCGACAGTTTTCTTTTTCTCCGTAACAATTAGCCCGTCGGATTTGAGTTCCTGTTTTTCCAGGGTCTTCTCAGTGTCGATGACCTTGTTCGACCTGGTGGTATGCTGCAATATCCTTGGTCCTGTCTGTGGTGCAATTTGTTTCGTCGATTCGGCCAATGCTATTCTCAGATCGCCACGATTACTTTGAACAGCTTTTTGGTATGCCTGTTGGGGGGTGTGTTTCAAATAAAATTTCACACACGCGTACGATTAAAAAAAAAAAAAAAAGAAAAATAATGTTAATACAATTATTTGTTTTATTTTTTCCCCCATAAGTGTTGCAATTTTTATATCTTATTATTTTTTCTTTTGTATCATTCTTTCTTTCTTTTTTAGTTCAAAGGATTTAAACGATTTAAAACACGGAGATTTCAATGCCGGGTTATGGAGTGACGACAAACCAACCACTCGTTGAAATCACCGGTCAAACCTCACCCCCCGCTCTCGAGTATTATTTCTTTAAATAAAATTACCAATAGAAATAATGGAAGAGAAAATATAGGGGGGGGACAAAAAAAAAGGGAGGGGAAATTAAACGCGAGTGATAGAAAGAGAGAGTTGTGTGTGTGTGTGTGTTGCAACAGTAACGATTCCCGACCTTCGCACGTAAGTTGACCTTGACGAACGACTGCAAACCACCTCCTCCTCAACAACGTGAAAACGATGACGATGCGTTTATTATCCTTCTTTAGAAAGAGAGAGAGAGAGAGAAAGTGAGTGAGATAGAAATAGAAATAGAAATAGAAATAGAAAGATCACATTTTACACAGTTGTGCCAATAAATTCAAAGGGAAACCAAATTTTGTATAAATTAACAAACGCGAAATAGTTTATAAGATTTGATGATGAAGAAAATTTATGAGAAAAAAATAAATAAGAAGAAGAAGTTGAAGATGAAGATGAAGATGAAGATGAAGAAGAAGATGAAGAAGAAAATATCTGTTTAGATGAAGCGCCCATTTATGACAGACGAACGAACCGCGACGAAACAGCTGCTGCGACTGCGGTCGTGGCATCTCGTTCGTACTCCTTCTTCCTTAGTTACTATTGGGTGAAGGGAGAGCAAAAATCGAGAGAGATCATCGACATCTACTTACTTACTTACTTCTATACCATGAGATAGAGAGAAAGAGAGAGGAATAGCGTTTTTCTTTCTTTTTCCCCTTCTCCGTACAACAACACTAACACATTACCACAAATATCACTAACAACTACTACTACTATTACTATCATCATAATAATTATAAATAACAATACTACTATTTTATATCGTTATATTCGAACTTGGTGAATAATTTATGTTTAAGATTAGGTTTGTGTGAATTGTGTTATAATAAACGATTAGGATCTTTCATAAAATTATCTTTTCTTATTTTCTTATTAGAATTTTTGCAATTCATTCTTCTATATATATATATATATATATTTACCTAGAAATAGTTTCATTTTAATAATCAACGTTCAATGATAAACATTTTAATTAATGTTAATATAATCAAGATTTTCTTTTTTTCTTATCCAAAATTTTTTAATAATAATACTAAGTTTATTCTTAGGGAAGTTGTTTTTTGGACTGGTTT
>JACGWG010000040.1:148452-159631 GCA_023678865.1 Polistes exclamans
AAACCAGTCCAAAAAACAACTTCCCTAAGAATAAACTTAGTATTATTTTAATTGATGTTACAATATCAAAATGATTTAATTGTTTATTATTGTCCTATTGTTATTTGATTTGATTGATCATTCATAGGCAAGATATTACTTTCAATATTATTGGAAAGTGTGTACCATTTTCTATTGCATTACTGATCGTGAGCAATGAAAGAGAAAAGGGGGAATCGTTACGAAGGCATTCATGAGGAAGATGTTGTGAAAGCAAGCAAAGCGAATGAATTCATTGGGGGGGAATAAAACAAAAAAAAAATGCAATTCTCGACCTTTACTTACTTAGCCCTTTAAACAATATTCTAAGAAATATGAGAATTACTGTTATTATTATTAGTTAATAGGATGGGTGGGAATACAGAATATCAATGTGTTAATTTAAAAGCAAAAGTTTTAAAAATTATAAAGATTGTTATATTGTTTGTATCAGCTTGATAGGTATGTCAATTGCAATTGTCAAACTCTTTACAGCAAACTATTAACAAATACAACAATTGCAAGGTTTCATTGTATCAATATTGCTACAATTCTTTTAAGAAAACAGGTGGAATTGAAAATATAAATGTGTCAATTGCAATTGTGAATCTTTTATAGCAAACTATAAACAAATACAAAAATTACTTGTATTTATATTGCTACAATTCTTTAAGAAAACAAATGGAATTGATAATATAAGTGTGTCAATTGCAATTGTGAACCTTTTACAGCAAACTATGACTGAATACAACAATATTGTTGATTTTCATTGCATCAATATAACTGCAACTCTTTAAGAAAACAAGTGGAATTGAGAATATGAATGTGTTAATAGTCTCTGACACGTGAAATTGAGAATGTGGGTGTGTCAATTGCAATTGTGAAACCCTTTACAGTTAAACTATGAACAAATACGACAATTGCTGGTATTCATATTCCTAAAATTTTGTAAAAAAAAAAAAAGGAAAAAACAAATGAAATTGATAATATACAATCTGTCAGGTTTTATAATACCTCGTCGGAGATATCTCCAAGTTGTTGACGATCCTCAGTTTCAAGTCTTTCTTCAATCTCCTCACGACTCCTGACAACAGTTTCGTTAAGTTCCTTTTGAACTATTCCGTCAGTTGTTTCTTTCCCAGTTACCGGCCATTCGACTTCTTGCGGTTGATCACCAGTCGTTCTTCTCTAAAATAAAATTCTTTATTTTAATACACACTCTTTCATCTTTTATCTCAAACAAACCTTATCGTTAAACTTCATCTGCATTCCAACGTAGGAATTTAAATTCATTCGCGATTTATTATCGTTCAATCATTTTTTATCATTTAATTTATTTTTCTTTTCATTTACAAATAGGCCACGCGTTATTCTTATGATCTTTTTGCAAATAATATAAATATTATAAATAATATAATTAATACAAATTATATTATTAAAAATATATATTAAAATATAATAAAAATATATAAAATAAAATATATTTAATATAAATATTATAAATAATCTTTGCAAAATAATAAAAAAGTTTCTTCGTATATTTTTTCCCTTAGATTATTTTTTTGTTTTTAATCGAAGATCAATCGAACAATAAAACTTAATTTTATAGATCATGTTAATTCTTACCTCTTCGGTAGTATGTTCCTGTTGTTCAACATCTTCGGTAGTGTTCGTGGTAACAAATGGTCCAGAATCAACGACAACTTCGCCATCTTCCAATACAACTTGTCTTTTAACTCTTGTCTCTATTTGTCTCGTAGTTGTGATTTCTTTTTTCTTTCGTGTCTCCCATTCTTCTGTTTTAACAGGAATCAAAACTAACGTTAGAGTTTTATAATACCCCATTTGAAACAAAACAAAAAATAACATTTGTTAAACTTCATTGTCTTGCAAAAGTTCATTTCCTGTACTAAAAATAAACCCGATGTTCGGAGAGATGAAGAAAATAAAGAAAGAAAGGAAAGAAAAGAAAAGAAAAAGAATGAGAAACGTTTATTGTAGTAACATTTAAGTATAGCGTTCACGGATAACTTCAGACTTGACTGCACAAGAAGTAAAACCGATAACGATCGGAAGTTACTACTCGTGTTTCTCTTTCATCATCTTTTTCTATGAACTTAAGGATGTAACTGTTAGAGAAAGAATGTTTAGTTTGACATTTGTAAAATGTTCAATTAACTGATGTCATCAATATCTTTGAAATATTCTATTCACATTTATATTAACAAATATATGATCAATTCTTAATCTACAAGATGTAACAATGATAATTACTTCAAAAATCAATTTTACAATTTAAATTTGATGTATTAATAATATATTCAATTATTTTCTTAGCAATATAATAAATAGTCGATCATTTTTTAAAGATTATTTTAGAATTTAATTGTATGATCAAATGTGTTTGATCATTTGTTTCCTGTAACAATGATAGTTACTTGAAAAGTCAATTTTAAAATCAAATTTAATATATTAATAATATATTTAATTATTTTCTTAACAATATAATAAATATTCGATTATTTTTTAAGGATTATTTTAGAATTTAATTGTATGATCAAATGTGTTTCATCATTTGTTTCTTGTAACAACGATAGTTACTTCAAAAATCAATTTTAAAATCAAATTTAATATATTAATAATAAATTCAATTATTTTCTCTTAGCAATATAATAAATATTCGATCATTTGTTTCCGTTAATATTGTGATACCGATTAATTAATTAATCAAATATTTTATTAACCATTCTCGTTAAAAAAAAAGTTCGCCACAAAATTGCAGTCAGAATTTATTGACACAATTATATTAGATTTCATTTAAGCTGATATAATATTGAATATCTTTTAATCCTCTTAACCCAATTAAGACTCCTGTATATGTGATTGGTCGTTGTTCATAGCAATCTTATCCGATCGAATTCATTTCAGATTTAAATCAGGAATAAAATAAATAATCACATCTTAAATAAATTAACTAACCGTGTGTAATATAAGTAATACAAAGTATTTACCTTCTTTGACCAATGCCACGGAATTCTCAGGGTCGACCTAAAAAAAAGAAAAGAAAAGAAAAAAGAAACAAAAATGGAATGTTATGTTTAAACGTGGATAACTGGTTGCAACTTATCAAGAATAATTAATCTTTTTATTTATTTTTTTTGTTTTTGTTTGTTCGTATAATCTCGTTTGACGATCATGCTTGTGATGCATGTGTACATATATGTAAAAATACTTACGAGGATTCCATGATGGTTTGTCGTGGGCGGTGGTCGAACTTCGTATCTCCGTGTCGAAATGACCTCCATCACAAAATCATGGTCTAAACTTTGTATAATTCTTTTCCAAATATTACAACTTTCTTCGTTTAATGGAAACTTTATTATTGTACGAGACAAAAAAAATATCTGTAAATGCGAAAGTATGAAATATTTTGAAATTAATTTCAATCGAGTGTTTTGTCAAAATTGTCAGAATACATTTAATAATAATCTATGAAAATAAATCATGAAAATACGAAGACAAATAATAATAATAATAATTAAAATATATTCACGAATTAATGGAGAACAAAAAATATATAATACATAAATATAAATATTAATTAAAAAAAAAAAAAAACAATTAATAAATATATAACCAAACGGGGTGTGTGCAGAATTTGATTATTTGATTTTTTTTTTCTTAATTAATTATAAATAATTGTTGGAATTTTTATAGATGATATGCAGAATCATCAGGAATAACGTTGACGGGATACGTAATAATTCATCGGAAGAGACTTTATATGGAAGTCGAAGGCCGCAAGCGGGCCTGTGGTCTTGGGCACCTCGATACGGATTGCGATACGATATCGAGATGGTTTAAAGACATGCGTATGCCACGATCGAGTGCTCGATTCTTCGATCACATTGGCGCAATCACTTGGAACGAATCATCTAATGCATTCTAATGCATTCTAATACATTCTAATGCATTCGTATATTTTCCCATCGAATTTATCACGTAAGATGATAATCGTTCATTAAATATTTATCTTTATTTCATTACCCCCTTTTATTTTATTTTATTTTATTTTATTTTATTAATTAGGATTTATTTTTAATATTGTTTTATTAATTTAGTATTACACTTTATTATATCTATTTATTTTTTTATTACTTTATTTTATTAATATAGTATTACTTTATTATATCTGTTTATTTTTTTATTATTTTATTTTATTTTGTTTTATTTTTGTTTCCAGCAAATATTAGATTAATTTGTTGGAACGCATGTGTGAACGACACTTTATATATTTTATATTATTAATATGTTATTAGATTATTATGTCTAATTTTTTTTGTTCCTTTAATTATTTTATATTATATTGTTTTGTGTTTTATTTTCTATGAATTTAATTTTTATTTATAATACATACACATAAACATGACACTTTAATATATATATATTATTAGTTTATTTTCTTTATTATTTTATTCACATTAGTTATATCAAAATTATTCCTAATTCATTTTATTTATTAAAATTATAATTTAATTTTGATTTATATATATATTATAATAAATTGTATTAATTACTTGAGAAATATACGCGTCCATTTTTAAACGAATACAATATGGCCGCCACTTATTTCTTTACGATGATATTTATTTGAAATTAATTACAATCCAATTAAATGAGAAAAATTCGAACACTAATTATATTAATTTCAAATACATAAAAAAAAATTACAAAATTAAGATAATATCTATTCGTTATTTTTAAAGTATATATTATAATTATAATCAATTATCTAGAATAATATCGTGTATATCTTAAAAAGAGATTATTAGGTTAGATAAATAAATGTGATTTCTACGCCAATGTACACTAGCGTCCTTGCGGTTTAAATTACGCACGTGCTCTCCCTGTCGTGCCAGGGACAGGTACGTAAGTGTTCACATATTTTTTATTGTTTTTTTTCTTCTTTTTTTCTTTTACTAATTGTACCGTTCTTTTATATATTTTTTTTTTTGATATTTCCAAAAATATATTCAAGCGAAACATTCACGTTTAATCGTATCGTTTAAAAGAAAAAAAAAACAAGAAGAATGATCGTGCAATTAAATCAAAATGTATAAAATATAATTACTACAATTATATCAATTATTTTTATTAAATGTCACGCTACACTATTACACACCAATTTATCAATTTAATTTAAAAATAATTCGCGTTAAAAAATTGTATGTCAGTTTTATACCTTGTTATGGTTAGGATATGCAAGTGACGTCAGGAAATGCGTCATGCGAATCAAACTAAATAACTTTTACGAGGGCGAGCTTCGTAATAATAATAGTAATAGTAGTAGTAGTAGTAGTAGTAGTAGTAGTGTTGGATTACTCAACTCGACGTAATTGATGCGCTTACTATCTTTAACTCGTGTTTCACTTACGTACCTACACACATCTGTGTTTTATTATCCCCCTCCACCCCAAAACTCCCATTGAATTAAAATGTATAGTAAAAAAAATTAAAATATAAAATTGTTATTACAAAATATTGCAATAGTTTATAACAATTGATCGCGAATGTAAATTTTGTGTATAATTATTCAAAATAATTAATGAAAAGAAAAATGGTGAACACACAACTCGTATTATTATTTATAATGTTTATTAATTATTAATTTAATAATTAGATTTTCTTTTTGCTTTTTTTTTTTAGTCTATCAATTAATGCAAACAATTTTGTTGATTGTTTTGTGATAATTTTTTCATTGGGAATAATCGGTGAATTAAAATCACCGTGGTTGTCGTATAGGAAAGGTCCAGTGATTTGAATGCGCGGTAGAAGACGAACAACAAGATTTATTTGTAAGCAGAGCACGCAGGTGGATATTCGGATGGGATGACTGTCGTGGGTGATATGGGTGCGACACAGAACACGTGAACCCATCAAGGACGTCGCCATTTGTAATAAATATTATATACTTTAATCGTTAAATTGATCTAACTTGATTAAACATTTTTTTTTATTCTTTTGTATTTTTCTTTCCATAAATTCATTAAATTCATTATAAAAATAACAATTAAACGCGAATTACTGAGTAAGAAACGTTAATCTAAATTTTGATGAAAATCATTTGAAATTATCTTAAAAAATTTGGCACACAGATTTGTTATTATATTTTTATCATTTTTTTTGTTTTGTAATGTCAAACGTTTGTAATATTATTCTTAAATTTTATATACATTTTACATAGATTATTATTAAATGATATTTTGTAAATAAATAATTATCTTATTGTTAGATTTTATAATATTGACATTTTGTTTTGTTTTTTCCAAACACAATATAATTATAATATAGTCAATTTTATTCCGGAATAAATTGATCTTGTGATATACGTGATAGGTTTGATAGAAACGTGTTGTCGTCACTTAGAAAACGTACGTGTCAGTATTTCGCATTGAATGCAATGAGAAGATTCCCATCGTTTTCTCGTACACGGTTGAGATTATGTAACCGACCGACAATATCCTATTCGTTTGGCAGGAAAAGTTAAATGAGATAAATGATAGATCAATTTTCTCGAATATTCTTTGAAAATTTAAACGCATCGAAAAAAAAAACAAAAACAATCCTCCCATCATTTATTTCAAATTGGAATAAAATAAAAAAGTATCACAGTTTCGACTCACCTGTTGCTTCGCGATCGTGGATCGGTAAAAAACAAATTAATTAAAACGGTGTTAAAACTTAACCGACACAATTGTTTGAAAAAGAAAAAAGAATATTAATTTTGTAATATTAAGAAAAGTAAAAAATATAAATAAAATAGAAATTAGCACACGCAAACTTTGATGGGGAAAATAATTGATAATAAAAATCAATTCCCGCTTATTATTTAATTGCGTGCCTTGCGGAGCTGCCGCGGTATTGTCCGCAAAGACCGCGTACTTTCTGACGAATCCACGGAACCCGCGCGAGCCGAATCCGATAAGACCCGAAGTTCCGCGAAATCACACGAACCTCCTTGCCGATTTATTCTTAACCAATCGCCGTTAATATCATTGATCAAATCGCGCATGCGCGTAATCACGAATCGCGAATTACAAGTCAAACAACCTGTTGGATCCAAGCCCTGAGGGATTTTAATGAAATCGGTCAGTGGGTCGATACTTTATTTACTTCTTACACGTGTGTGTGTGTCTGTCTGTCTGTCTGTCTGTCTCTCTTTCTATTTCTCTGTGCGTGTGTGTAATGACGTCATTAATATGTCATTCAGCTTCTTCCGTTTTTAGACATACCGTTAAATCATAGTCTAACTTTTTTTAGGGATCCCATAATGATTAGGAATATCATTATATTTTCATTTTCAAACACGAAAACTTTTCCCATTTCAAGTTATTGAGAGAGAAAAGAGATACACGAGTAAAATCATTTGCAATAGGTTGTTTCATTCTAGTCTGGTAATGAACAATTTGTATTCGACACGACTAATGGCATTGATAATAAAAACAATCATTCATTAACATTAATTGCATCCTGTGTCGTCTGACGCAATGACGAAAGAATTGCAAATATCTTTCACGACTTTTTTCTTTTTCTTTTCTTTTTTTTAGTACAAAGTCTCATACCGATTTTCTACGTTTTCTCATAAAAGGAAGTAAAAACGTATTAGAAATAAGTTTTATGTTTGCACTATACTATCTTAATTCAACTAAGTTCTGTTTGAAAAGATCGATAAGATTGAATTGTTTGAAATATTCGTTTGTTTATATACAATTTTGTAAGATTTATTTTATGATTATTAAAAAAAGGAAAGATAAATGAGATACATATCTCGTGAGTTAAGAACAAACATTTGACGATGTTTATTGGGAACAAATACGAACGATAAACATTCGTCAAGAATTTATCAATGGTCAAAATTTATGAGCCTAAAGTTAATATTACAGGTTAGTCTTGTTTCCAAAAGGGAAAGCAAACTTTACATGTATTCTTTTGATTGGTCACGTAAATAAATTTCAATTTTGAATGACCAATATGAAAAAATGTGAACGATAGACGAATTTGAAGATCAACCATGACGAATACAAACAATGGTCAGGAATTTTGATTTCACGTTAGAACAAAGTGTGAGAAGAGAAAATAAAGTAATACAAAATTCTGTAGACCTTGAAATATTCTTTAGAAAAAAAAACAAAAAAAGAAATGTTAAAAAGTCGAGTTTCCGTTGCTTGTGACACTGTTGGATGCAGTACAAAGTACACAAATATTTATGTATGTATGTAGGTAGACAAGTTGGTGACCCACATCCTCAGAGTAGAAAAGACGAGTTTTACCAATAAGGATTCGTCGAGTTTGTCTGGACAACCAAAAACGGTCGAGCGAAATTGACACGAATCCTGGAATCCATTTTGATTCGCTGTAAAATGATCTTACCTTTTTTAATTAAAAAAAAAAAAAAAGTTCACTCAATCGGTGTAATAAATATGTTCTAATAAGGCGACGTTCGGCTTGGTTAAATGCAATATTAATATTGATACTGTTATTCTATGGGAAATATTTTGTTCTCGTTTGAAAAAGAAAAAAAACCGGAAACGCGTTCCGAGAACTTTTATTTATTTTGAAATAGTAGAAAGTAGTTTATCAATTTGTTAAAAATCATTAATTAATTATTGAGGATAATAATAAAATTATTCTTGTCTTTTTTTTCAATCTTCTTTTGTAATATCTTTATAAAAATATTTTTTGCGAGTTTATATTCTCGTTAAAAAAAAAGAAAATTTCAATTATACGTGTTATTAATATTGTTGTAATTAATTTATATGAAAAATGTATTATTTATTATTAATACAATTATTATATTAACATTTGAAAATAGTGATATCAATTATGTGGCGCCGTCCGATGAATCAATAAAATGATTTCATTACCTAACGTCGATAAGAAAGAACGTTGTAGAAAATTATCATATCATTTACGATAACGATAACAATATTTATATTGACGCAATCTATTTTAAATAAAACCGATCCTATCTAATTTTTATTTTCACAATACGATAAACACACTTTGATATAGAAACAATTAAAAGTATTTTTAAATAAGACTTACGCAGTAACGATCATTCATAATTATTATTATCCATTTTCAAATATGATTTTCAAATGAATCCATTTCTTTTTTTCTATCCAAATCTAACGTATTCGAATATAATATTTGAAAATATAAATATTTAAAATCAATTCGAGAAGCGTCGAACGGACCAATCAGGATCGATCGAACTAAAACCTAATTGGACAAGATTCTAACATTTTCTCGAATTTCACATTCAACCAATAAAAACATAGAACGGCATAGGTTAGAACTAACCTAACTTTTAATAAATGGAATCATTCCTAACGACGACAACGACGACGGAGCGCCATTGCGGCAAAATGTCGTACTAGAAGCATATTCCCGTCGCCATATTGTCAAATTACCAAGTTAGAAAGAAACCTACAAAAACCATAAAGAGAGTAAGCGAGAGATCAAGAGAAAAAGTGGAAATAAGAGAGGGTGAGAGGGAGAGATAGAAAAAGAAAGAAGGTGAGAGTGAGAGAGAGAGAGAGAGAGAAAGAGAAAGAGAGAAAGAAAGAGAAAGACCAAGTGAATGTAAAACAGAGTGAGATGACAACCCAGTCGTTAGTAGGAAGAGAGAGAAGATAAGAGGCGGATGACAGAAATGCATAGTCGTGTAACGAAGGAAGAAGAGGAGCAAGAGGAAGAAGAAGAAGAAGAAGAAGAAGAAGAAGAAGAGGACGACGAGGTGGAGGAGGAGGTGGAGGAGGAGGAGGATCAGGAACAGCAGCAGCAGCAGCAAGAGGAGGAGGAGGAGGAGGAGGAGGTGGTGGAGAAAGAAGAAGAAGAAGAAGTAGAAGCAGAAGAAGAAGAAGACAGGAGAGTAGACCACAAGAGTACAGCAGCGACAACGACAGCAGCAGGAGAAGAAGTAGAAGTAGAAGCAGCAGCAGAAGCAGCAACAGCAGCGCTTAAAATCCGAAACGTTAGGGTCGTTCGCGCGTAATTCGGGGCGTGTGCCGGCGCTGTCTGTCGTCGCTGTCTGTCGTCGCATATCTCTTTGGCCCGTGACGGAAGGTCGGAAAAACGTGTCCAAGTTAGTTGGGGGAAATAGATGATTAAACCGATCTGAAAAGGGCAACGGTAGTTGTCCGTACGTAACGTCACACGGGGGACATTGATATCGTCTGTCCAGTGTCTCTCTGTCTGTCTATCTGTCTGTCTGTCCTCCTGTAACTACTCTATATCTATCTCTCTCTTTATCGTTTCTAGTTAGAGACAGAAAGTAACTGACTAACGGAGTTTTGTGTATAGGAAAGAAGAACGAGAAGATAGAAATATTGAAATATTAAGAGAGAGAGAGAGAGAGAGACAAAGATATATATATATATATATATATATGAAAAGAAATAAAGAAAAATAATAAAAAATTGTGTAGTTAGAAAAGAAGAAGAGGAGTTTAGTTATATAGTTGTGTGCGTGTATATATATATATATATATATCTCTCTCTATCTTTCTTTCATTCTCTGTGTATGTCGTCGTCGTGTGTATGTGTGTGTGTGCGGTCAGGTCGCGGCCATTTTTACCACACGATGCGGCAACCGTGCGTGCCCGTTCGATCCGCCATTCCAAACAATCGGTGTACTAGGTACCCTAACGGGGTGCATTCGACTAATACAACAGCAGACCGATAGTTTTTTAAATCGACTACTCAACAGGAATAATATCGATCGGTTAGATACACCCATAGACCACCCAGCCCCTCCCCCCCCCCGTACTGAATACACCGTGTTTTAACGTTAAATAATAAGAATAATCATAATAATAATATCGTCTAAAGGGTTTAATGAACATTGTCGTCTTGTTGAGGAATAGAAGAAGAATAAGAAGAAGAATAAGAATAAGAAGAAAAGACGAATATAATTAAAAAGGATTTGTTCAAATAATTATTAAAAGAAGGGGTTTACGAGACGACGAGAAAAACGAGAAGAATAACGACAACGAAGACGACAACGTCGACGTTTAAAATTCTACGATTAGCCATAGTAACAACAACAACAACAACAACAACAACAACAGCAGCAGCAGCAACAACAACAGGGACGACAA
>JACGWG010000040.1:159641-170601 GCA_023678865.1 Polistes exclamans
TTACATCATTATTACATATTCCAACAACAATAACAACAACAACAACAAATACTATCATCACTGCTGAAATAAAAGGAACAACAACAACAACAATTGCTGCAGAAATTTTGACTGTGGTCTTAACAATTGTTGTTGTTGTTGTTGTTGTTATTATTATTATTATTATTATAATTATTGTTATTATTACTGCTGTTGGACAATTGTTAGTTGAAAAAAGGTACGTCGTCGAATACAACAACAACAACAACGACGATTTATCAAAAGAAAAACAACAGAAACAACGAGAAGGGGAGGAGGAGGAGGAGGAGGAGGAGGGTTATCAAAAAGTTGAGGAACTGGCGAAGAAAAAAAAGAGGAAAGAAGGTGGTGAGGAAGAAGATAAGAGGAAAAGATTTAAAAGGAGAAGAATAAGAATGAAAATTATACGAGTCAAGGTTGATGATGATGACGATTACGACGAATAAGTTGAATTCGATTATGACAAGAAGGATTATTATGATGACGATGATGTTGATGATGATGATGACGATGATGATGATGACGAAGAAGATGATGATGACGAAGAAGATGATGAAGATGATAACGACGATGATAATAATTCCGATGATAATGATAATTATTATTACGAATAATATTATAACCGAGCATTGGTTCAATCTGTCGATAAACAAAATATTACCGATAATAATCATCGAGAATTAATTTCATTTGTGATAAGGAAAAGGATTTCTTCGTTGCATTATACATCTATCTATCTATCTATCTATTCTTCCATCATTCATTCATTCATTCATTCATTCATTCGTTGGGTCAACATTTAACAATAACGGTAATAACCTAAAAAAGAAATAAAAGAAACCAAGAAGCAGAAGAAGAAAATATTATTAATATAACAATAATAATAATAGTAATAATAATAATATTAATAATAATAATAATATTAGAAGACAGGACGAGAAAGAAGAAGGGACACGTCCCCGTCGGGTTTAACAAGGAGTCGTCGTACTCTGGTTGTGCGCGCGCGCGCACCTATCATCCATCCATCTATCTATCTATCTATCCATTCGTGAGTGATAGTAGTGGTGGTAGTAGTGTTGGTGATGATGATATGATAGTGTCGATGACGATGATGATGGTGTGGTGTTTATGGAAATGTCTGTGCTAATAATTGTCGTCTTCGTAGTAAAATCAGCATAAAAAAAAACGAAAAAACAAGTAGAAGCAAAGAAAAAACAATCATCAGAACAATATAAGAATAGTGTGTGTGGTGGTGTGTGTGTGTATGTGCTCTAGTGGATTGATAAATAATAATAATAATAATAATAATAATAAATAGTAGTGTGGTATAAATAGGAATATTAAACATAAAGGACAAAATATATACATACAAATATATATACTGTGTGTATGTATATTTGTTACGTGCTCCTAAGAGTCCTGTCTCTTTATCTCTATCTATCTTTTACGCACGCACACACATACAAATAGAAATTGCAAAAAAATACTCCGTTGCAGCAGCAGCAACAGCAGCAGCAGTAGTTTGTTGCAGCCTGTGCGTGCGTGCGTGCGTGCATGCGTCTCGTGTACGCAACTTGTGCGTGTGTGCGTCTATGTGTATATGTGTTTGTGTGAGTCCTGCACACACATATACTTGTATACTCTCTTATACGTGCGTGGTTTCGCGTGTTTTCTCGACACGCACCGAACTCTTTCTATCTACTGTTCTCTCTCTCTCTCTCTCTTTCTCTTTTTCTCTCGCTCTCTCTTTAACTCTAACTCTCACTCACTTACTCCCTCTCCCCTCTCTATTTCTCTCTCTCTCTCTCTCTCTCTCTCTCTCTGGTCTTGCTGAGCAGCGCACGATCGATGTGACACACCGTGTGCCGCCAGTACGTCGCATTCCGTACAAAAACTTTCGGCCAGCTTGTCGAACGGAAGGAAGAAAGGAATAGGAAGGAAGGAAGGAAGGAAGGAATAAAGGAAGGAAGGAAGGAAGGAAGGAAGGAATAAAGGAAGGAAGGAAGAAAATAGTTGGGTAGGCTTGCACGCGCGCGCACAAGCAAGCAAGCAAGAAACCAAACGCCTGCTGAGAAACACGTCAGAGAGGAGAAAATTCGTTAGAGTGTGTGGTGTATTCCGAACCAGTGTTCTTTCTCCATTCCCCACCTTCATCCCTGCCCCTCTACCTTTCTCTCTCTCTCTCTCTCTTTTGCTTTCTTAATCTATCTATCTATCTATCTTTTTCTATTCCCAATATCTCGAGTTCGGAATATGCAAGTGAATACTACTGGTCCCTACACTCAAATGTCCCATGGACGTCGAACAATTAACAATATTTTCCAGGACAGTCCCCGTTTAGACGGGTTGTCTTGAACATAACGTTAAAGGACATCGAAACTGTTGTATCTTTTAACGCATTACTGTTCTCGTCCTCTCCCCATCCACCCACCCAACCCCTTTGAATAATTTGTCATCATTGTCGTCGTATTCGTATACCTCCTCGTGCTCGGTGTTTATCATCACCGTCGCCGTCGGGGAGGAGACTAAAGCCACTGTGGTGGTGCCCCGGTATGGAGATCGAGGCGAAACAGAGGAATCAACGGAATCGGAGACGTGAACGAGCCCTGCGTATGCTGGCGCAGAGGGAAAACATTGTTAATACTAAACAACAGCAACAGAGTCAACAGCAAGGACAACAACAACAGCAACAACAACAACAACAGCATAGTCAACAACCAAATCAACAGCAAGGACAACAACAAACTGGTGGTGGTAGACAGAGACCACGCGACGACGAGGAGGACAGTCATAGTGGAGAAGAAGAGGATCCCAGTCCAGGTGGTGGTACTGGTGGTATTGGTGGTGTTGGTGGTGGTGGTGTAGGTGGAGGTGTAGGTGGAGGTGGAGGTGTTGGTGGTGCTAGTGCTGTTGGCTGTGGTACCGGTGGTACTGGTGCTGGTAATACAATTGGATTATCTGGACTTGGTATAATACCAAGAAACTCCCATTCTCGTGAAGGTGGACATTCAAGGCCACCTAGGCCACCACGACCACCCAGACCTAGGAAAAAGTCTTGCCTAGCCGCTGCCGCAGCTGCCGCGGCAGCGGTCGCCAATATTCAGAAGGAACCTCCCTTCGAGGAAGACATCATCGACGGTTTCGCGATCCTCGCCTTCCGCACCTACGATGAACTCGAGGTAATAATCATGTTTCTCTTTTATTATTTCTTTTTTATTTGTATTAAATATCTTTAGGCCTCACGTGTGATTTTTGTTTTCGTGTTTTCGATTTTTTTTTTTTTTTTTATTATAAGTATGAACAAATTATTATGAACATTAATATTGTGGGTTAACAAAGTAATATTAAAGTAAATCATATAATCAATTTTATAAGATTTTTATATATGAGACTGAATTATTGAGAAACGATTGATTAAAATTCTACCGACGGACCGATGTGGTCAAACAGAGGGTATCTTGTAAAACATAACCTCAATATTATTATTCATTTAAACAATTTAAAACATAAGTCAGATATTATTAATTATAATCCATATTTCATTTTATATTTATTTATTTATTTATTTATTTATTTATTTATTGTAAATAATTCACGTGTTTTCGTTGTTCAAGAAAAAATGTTCAATATATTTCGTCCTCGTTTTTATCTCACGTAGCCATTATAAAAAAAGAAGAAAAGAAAGAAAAGAAAAGAAAAGAAAAGAAAAGAAAAAGAACAAAAAGACCAGGAATTCTTTTCTATGGTCATGAAACCTTCGGAAACTTCCTGCATGTTGAAATAATACCGCGAACACGTTGTGCGTTTTATCCCGTAGTGTAGTAAAATAAAAGCGCGCGAAAATTTAAAAATTTCCATCCCCTTCTCCGTCCCGTCCCGTTCTATTGAACTTTAACCCTCAGCGATATAAACATTGATTTAAATAAAACTAAATTAACAACAATATAAACAATTTGTATCACACAAATGTATATATTGAAACAATCTAAAAAAAAAAAAACACACACACACAAATGCATATATACAGAATAATATTAATAAAAGAAAACAAACAAACAAATAAATAAATAAACGTGGAAAAACTTTGTTTCGTATTAGGATAAAAATGAATACGAAACAATAATAAATCCGAGTAATATCAGATTCGCAAAATTGTTCAATTATAAAAATTCGGTGTTGAACTTTTTCGTTTGCATAATCTATACCTATAAAATACATACACATTCACATACACATAGAAAGCTATGAGTAAAAGAAAAGAATATACAAGGATTGATAATATTCTGTTATATACTTACTTACGTGTCAAAGAATCATAAGGATTGGGTGGTATCAGTTTATTCGTGTATTGTACAATACTAATACAAAAGTTAGTAGTATAACAGATGAAATGGGGATGAGGGCTGGGGGTTGGGAGGAAAGAGGACCTAAGGAAGAAACGAGAAGAGACCAAACCAACTCGAACTCTCAGCGTCTGAGAGAATCAGCCGGAGATCGATCTCCCCAGGGTCCCTTTTCCTATATAGACACCTAACGTTCTTTGCCCTCCTACGAATCAGGGTTTCCCCTTCTTCACCCTCTCGTCCTTCCCTTCCCTTCCCTTCCCCTTCCTTTCCTTTCCCTTCGTTTCTTTTCTTTTTGTCTTCTTCTTCTTTTTCTTTTCTTACAACCCCCTTCAATTCGTACACCACCTTCTTCTTCTTCTTCTTCTTCTTCTTCTTCTATTCCCCATGATACAACACCACCTTATTTTCTCTTTTTTTTTTGTTTTTTTGTTCTATCCCTCCTACGAATATACCTTTTTATTTTTAGTCCCTATCACTGCAAACACATCAGGGGGTTTCGAGTAACCTTCTGTCAAAGATAAACTTGTGAGACAACTTATGATCGTGTATATACGATAAACACATAATAACACCACCCAGTAATAGCGGAACCCCATGATGATCATCGTAATGATATAACTTGATAACTAATTAAGGAATTTTAGGTGATATACATTTTTTTTTTTTTATTTATATATATATATATGATAATTTTAAGTAGTATATCATAAAATTAATTTGTTTGTTATAGAATAAAACACGCGTTTATAATATTATTTTTTTTTATGTTAGAATACAAAATAATAAATAATAATATTAATAAATCTCTCTCGCTAAATAATTAAAATATTATTTAATAATAAAAAACAATAAATCGTTCCTACAAATAGTAATAAAAAGAAAAAGATATTATAACAGAACAAAGTTCTAATAAAATCAGGAATGAATAAGAAAAAGAAGAATAAAAATAAATAAATAATATGTAAGGATATAATATTATTTTAATTTAGAAATTATATTGATTTTATGATTTACTTTTATATTACAATTGTTGTATAGCTCTTTTTATTTATTTTTTGTTTGTCTTTTTTCTACACTTTTCCACCGACCCCCTTTTTTACGACTCAAACTAATTCATTCCACCTGTTAATCGTTTTATCGGCTAATTTTTTTTCTTTTTGTTTTTTTCTTTTGTTTTATTCCCCAATTTGATACGAAGAACATTACTGAAAGAAAGAAAAAAATGAGGGACAAGAAGAAGAAGAAGCAGAAGGAAAAAAACGAAAGATCAGAATAACACGTTTTGAAAAATTCTATCAATTGGAATCCGCGACAAATGAATATTATTCTCGCGATAGACAAAAATATATCCAATAAAATTGTTTATTATATATTTGTTCCTTTGTTTTTATTTATTTTTTGTTTTGTTTCGATACCCCAAAAATTATATTTCAACGAATATATTCCATACTTGAATATATTGTATACAATAATTCTTATCCGGCCTAATTAAATTGACGCTGGGAATAGATCGAATAAGATTGTTAATAGTAATTAAGTAGGTACTCAACAACACGTATAATGATTAAATCGTTAACAGTGGGAAACGTTTTAATCTGACTTTAATCTAAACATTTAATCTCGTAAAGGTTATTGGATCGATATGTGTTTTTGCTTGGTCAGTAAATAGTATTCATATGATTAATGCTTTTTTCTTTGTGTTTTTTTTTCTTTTTTGTTCTATCCTTCATTTCTTTCTTTCCATTCCTTTGAATTTTTATATCATTGCACATCTGTAACAACACAAACACACACACACACAGTCAGCCAGTACAGACGGACAGACAGACACAAACACACACGTATCGTTTAACGCCTATACTTGAACTTTCGATAATACGAATATCGATTGGTTGACCTTGTTACATAATCGTTCCTTGTCGTTAAGCAAAACTTCGATAACTCAAAAAATTGTCCGTTGAATTTTATTATTTTTCTATACGCCGTACGCGCATAAACGGATAAATATATTTGTTTTTTTTTTTTGTTTGTTTTACTTTTGCGGTGACTCTCTCTCAAAACAAAAGAAATTCCCATAAAAAAAAATTACTTCCGGTGTTAGATTTTTAATGCAATCCGTGAGCGAATTATTTTTTTCACGTTTTTCTATTGTTTTTTCTCTGTCCGGGGAAATAAGAAACGAACCGCGCATGCGCGCGCCACCGCTCGCTTTTTGTTTAGACGATACGCCGCCATATTTAATTTTTCCCGCCAATAAAAAACGTTCGCGAATAATTTACCCCCATTTGCCGTATGTTCTTTTTCTTTTTCTTTTTTTTTCTTTATCGTCGATGAGAATCAATTCACGCGATTATCGTTAATCGGTACTGTTAATCGTTCGGAAATTGTACGCGCCAATGGTAAAGAAATGTGAAAAAAAAATAAGAAAAAAGAAAAGAAAAAGAAAACATTTACGTTTATACGTAACCACCTATACGTGCTTATGCGTTTATGCAAATACGTATATATATATATATATATGAGTATCAATTTAAACTGAGTAGCTTTACGAAGCAATAAAACTTAATTAACGATACGATATACAAACAAGTTTTGTAAGATTATGGTAACCATTTGCGAGCCCCCCTCCTAACCCCTTGGCCCAACTATCGAGTAGCTTCATTTCAAATTCACGTTTATTTTCATTTATTCAATCTCGTCGATTTTTCTTATCGCCGTACGAATAAAAATACGTGGACGTGTTTGAAAATTTGTTCGTTAAAAAAAAAAAACAAAACAAAACAAACTTACACACACAAGCATACACATATACATATACATGTAAAAGGCATGTACACAAGCACGTTGAAAAATTTATCTGCTCGCTAACGCTCTAATCTCATTTCTATTTTCGTATAATGAGGAAAATAAAATAAGAATTATAATTAAAAAAAAAAGAAAAATAAAAACATCGCGCAACGCAACATCTTATCGGAATGAAAATTTGTAAAATTCCGTGTTAGTTAAATTACTTTGTTTATTTGTATTGAATATAACGTCGTTAACTTTATTTCTCTTTGAATATAATTTGTTGTTCTTTTTCTTCTTCTTCTTCTTCTTCTTCTTCTGACACTTCCCCCGACCCCCACTTCTCTCGGCTGTTTAATTGTCTTTTAATTGTATAAGCAAGCAATACTCGTTTCTTCGAACACCTGAGTGAGATTTAAAAAATCTTCTATAAACTCGTTTCTTGATCGTTCGCGAGATGATATTTACATGATTAGGAATTACACGAGTGATTTAATATTATGTTCTTTTTTTATTCTTTTTTTATTCTTTTTTTTCTCCCCGTATAAAATTTATTGACAAACGTAATGGTCGATCGGTAGGTCTCGTTTAGAAATTAAAATGAACGATTCAATTAATTTGAGGAATATGTTTTTCTCCCGGTGAATAATATTTTTATATTTTTATTTAAAGAAGAAAAAAAAAAATAAAAAGAAACTAACTCGTTTTACATATAAAAGTAATAAAAAAGAGTTAAACGAATGTAATTAATTTGAATTTTAGTTAATATCATTTGTTGATAATAATACTCAATAAATTTTCTTTTTAATGTCCGAGAAAAACGATAAATAATTTATTAAACGCGTTACGTTTATATAAAAATATATTTAATATTTTTTTCTTTGATATCTCGAATTATAGAATTTATATAAAATATATATATATAATAAATTGTTTGATTATAAGAATTAATTTTGAATTTCTTTTCTTCGTTATTTTTTAATTTAAAAGTTATATTAATAGAGAAATGTGATTTAACAGAAAAATATATTCATCTAACGAATTATGTTAGTTGTTACAGTATATTCTTTTTATTCTCGAACGACAATGCCAAGTAATTATTTCCATTGCAAATTATTCGTTAAGAACGATAACAACTAAGTGACAACGTTGTCGCCGTCGTTCGTTGTAAAAGGCAGCATTGTTCGGCCAGTAATTACCGTACTCCTTTCTTTCGCATTATTAAACTTATTGTTATCACATAACCTCGCAAGAAAATATATACATTTAAATAGTACTATGACATTTATTTTTATATATCATAAATCTCGTTATACGTTCTTATATCATTTTCTTTCTTTTTTTTTTTTTATTACGCCAGATCATTAATATGTTTTTTTTTTTTTTTTTTTTTAATTTTTCACATCGTATCTCATTCATTTCCATTCGTTTCCATGCCATTTTTTTCTTTTGTTCTCATCCATATGCAATCGCCATCTTGTTTTTTATCCAATCATTTCTTTTCATCGATTCACTCGCCATCTTGGTTTTTTATCCAATCATTTCTTTTCACCCGTTATCCTCATTCGCCATTTTGTTCGCTAATTGAAATTCCCATTTAATTAATTGTGTTTTTTTATTTATTAATACGAAAATACATTTAAAAAAATTGAAATACATTTATCGAGAATATATTTATGGTAAATATTTTTCAAATAATTATTATGCTAATATTAATACTCATGTTTAAATGTGGGTGTGAGGGGGTTATTCTTTTCTTATAAGAATTGTACGAATTTTACTGATCTACAAATTGAAGAAAGAGAAAACAACAATTTCTAAATTAGCAAAGATCCGCAAATCTCAGTTACCGGACTCATACTTTTCGTCTCTCGTTAACTCTGCTAACTATGATTTCTATCTTTTCTTTCCCTTTTTGTAAGGGACGAGACGGGTCGTAATTTATCGAAGAGATTAGTAAGAACTGACGACGACGACGACGACATTGTTGTGGGTGGGTGAGACAGAAAAAAAAGAAAAAGAACGAAAGATTTGTGAGAGAGAAAACAGAGATGTGTTGAATAAGATAATATATGTGTGTGTGTCTTGTGTATGAGAAAGAAATATAGTTAAATGAGTAAAGAAGTATATGTATGTATATGTGCGTGAAAGCAAGCATGTGTTATAAGTTTATTATCGACGTTTTGTTTTTATGTTATTACATGGTATAAAACACAAAACTGTCATTGTTATCATCATCGCGTGCTAAGAGAAAGAAAAATATATAAAGAAGGGGAATAAGAAAGAAAGAGAAACTTCAAATGTGATCTTAAACCGGTTAGGATACACACAGCTTCTGTACTTTTACGGAATGAATTTTGATGATTAATGGATTCTATTCAATTTTTAAATACTTCGATTATTTTCAAAGAAAATAATTATATGACAAACAAAAGAGAGAGAGAATATAAATATTGTTTAACTAACAAACTATATTTGCGAATGAATTTTCGTATCATCGAGCGCGTAAAAGTTTTGAGGTTAAGTTCAAATGTTAACGACCCTTGAAATTTGATTACTCGATCCCATATTAATATATACATATAAAAACTTGAATTTAGATTAATAATGTATAAATATTTGGATGAATTATTTATACGTTCACGAGACACACATACGCGAACGATACTTGGACAGTCGAATAAAATCAAATGAAATATTAATGTTTGAATGAAAAATCTTATGTATTTTTTCTTCAAACAATAAATTGATATCATTAACAACAACAAAAATAGTGGTGTGTGTACTTATATACTTACGTAAGAAATTATAGTTCTTTAGCGTACCAAAACGAACTTAACCTCAAAAATAACTTCAATTTTCCCGCGCATTGTAAATTATCGACAACTTCGTGGTGTTGATTTTTTCGATCGCGACTAACTTCACTTTCCAAAACGCGCCAAACAGAAGTATAACTTAAAAGAAACGGGGGTCGAATAAAAATTAGGTTTGAATAATTAATCACTTGGTCAATCCGTTAAATGTCCTTTAAGTTATACAATTATCTTAGCCCTTTACCCGTTTAACAGAAATCCACCTTTCCTGATTCACCTACCTTCTTTACTTTGTGTTTATCCATTCTCGTCCCAAGATAGTATGAACGAAGAAGAGAGTATAGAAGAGAAGATACAAGGATTGTGTATGGTGGATAAAATGTCGACAGGGGAATAGGGAGGGGAAGGGGATGTCCAATCATTTTATACTTTTTGTCCTATCACAACAGGAACGAGCCTACTACTCGGGTGATTGTCCTCAGTATAGAAGATCCCTTCTTATCCTTAGTTCTGCTTGTTTCTCTTCGTGTCCTTACATTCTTCTGGAACGTCTATACGTGTATTTACCACTCACATTTTAATATACACACACACACTTCTTATATTCATATATATATATAATCAGGTTTTTATTGCACAACTTACAAAGTTTATTTACAATGTCTTATCATTACTTTACTTATATTTATCTCACAATTTTTGTTTTATGCTCAACTCACCCCTCCTCTACGAATATTAATCAACAATCTTAAAATCAAGTGTATTCATATATATATATTATTATATTAAACCTATCAGGTGAAATGAAATGACTGGTTATTCTGTAATTTGTATACCAACAAAAAAATGTATAATAATTATTTTTCTAAAAATATAAATATATGAAAATATATTGTTCAATATAAATACTAAGTTTATTCTTAGGGAAGTTGTTTTTTGGACTGGTTTTATTAAGATGAACACTATATTTATCCGTTGAACGTTTCGTCTCTATTT
>JACGWG010000040.1:171001-254119 GCA_023678865.1 Polistes exclamans
CCAGTCCAAAAAACAACTTCCCTAAGAATAAACTTAGTATTAATATACACATAACTTTTATCGATAATATATAAAATATCTATCCGATATAAAATAATAATCAAATATAAATTACAAGAGAGTTTTACAAACACACACAGACACAGACAAGTACAACGTGTATTTATAAATATTTGCAAAAATTAAATTAAATCCATATAGAATTAATTTTTACTAATATCTGATCTTTCATTACAAATCTATCTATCTATCCATCTATCTATCTATCTATCTACATACATACATACATATTTAATATCCGTTATAAAACAGATAGGTGTAGGTGTATAAAACACGTAGGATGATATAATATCTGCATATTTGTTTGCCTATATCTCTCTCCCTCTCTCTATCTAGTTCTCATCTTCTTTGTAATATTATTATCAAAACAATTCAATTTAAATAACGATTACAAATTTTTCCTCGTTTGAAAAACGATATTACCTATCAAACAAACAACACTTCTTCTTTCCCCTCTTCCCCTCCACCCTCCTCTCTCCACCATATCCAGTTCATATTATTATTGTCGAGTACGTTTTCACGTTAAATATTTGAATAAAATTTTCCTTCTGATACGTTATTAAAATTTCAAGAGAAACTGAAAGAGAAAGAGAGAGAGAGAGAGAGAGAGAGAACATAAATCTAGAACGTTACCTTTACACCTACGTGTACATTTATTCACGTTCACACATACACATATACATATACATATGTAACATACAACGCAGAACGTACATACGTCTGGTTTGAGTTTTCATGAAAAGATAATACTTTAAGTATACGAAGTGGGATATCTTTTCCACCCCTTCCACCCCTTCCTCTTCTTCTTCTTCTTCTTCTTCTTCTTCTTCCAACCCTTTCCCTTCTCTTTATCTTTTCTCTTTCTCTCTTTCTCTTTCTTTCTAAATTCGCTTGATCGATCTTTCCTAAAGTATACAAAGAACAGCTTTGGAAGATTGAACGACTTTCTGACAAAGTCAGAGAAGCAAACCTTCTTAGTGTTACTACTACCACTAACACTCATACACACATATAATACTATAGTTTTTGTTAGATATACATTTAGATATATATATAGGTACAAAACAGATGTAACATTTTATTGGACTCGAATTTCATTTTCTGTTTTATTACTTATGTATTATATATTTTTTACTTTATGTTGGTATTTTTGTTATTATTGTTGTTGTTGTTATTGTTGGATTGTTTAATATTGAATTGATATAATATTAATTATGTTATTTCATTTGTAATTAGATTTGAATAGATTCGTGATTGATTTGTTGATTTTTTGATTTAATTTCAAATAAATGTTAATTATGTCTAATAGATTTTTATTCTGCGGGGAAGGGGAGGGGGTGCAGGGGAATGAAATTATTATCAAAGAAGTTAACGAATAAAAAAAATAATAAACAGAACAGATGATTATTAGGGGGAGGGAGTTGTGTGATTGGTTTTATTGGGGTAAGAAAAATTCAACATAATGATCATCGTAATTTGTCTTACCAGTGTTATATTATCATTAATATTAATTATTTATAAATGTTATATTTTTGTGTTCACATATTATGAAAAATTCTATCATCTTCTGTTCAATTTTTAAAAAAAACCCATCTCTTACAATTAAAAATTTAAATAAAACAAAATTATTTAGACGAATTTGATGAATAAAATAATTGATAATAAAAATTAAAATATCTTTATGTTATATTTCATTTCTAAATTTGAATTTAAATTAACAAAATAATCAGAAAATAATATTCTTGGTTTTAGATAAAACTTTCTATAATTATTTTCATAATATTTGTTTTATTATTCATTGGTGTATCACTTTTGTTATACTGTTTGTATACAGTACTTACATGCATATCTATTACTATTAGATAAGAAAAGTATATACATATATATTTATTTGAAAATGAGGGATAGGAGGAAGGGAAGAGGATAGAATCCATTACATTTTCAAGTACCCAGAAAACCCTTAACGGAATCAATGAAAAAGAGATTGCACTTATAAACCGGAAATCATTTAGATTCGTATTCTAAAGTGGGTATACATATATGTGTGTGTGTATAAGAAAATAAGATTCGTTTATGTTATACACATTTAATTCCTTTAAATGTTTTTATACCTTTATATGGTATATTGTTTGAAACAATTTGATAATATTTATATTTTAAAAAAGTAGATTTTCATTTTGACAAATTAATTCTACATCTCTAATTTTATTTTGAAATATTATTAATTCGAATAAAAATACACGAAAGAATATATATATATATGACGAATAGATAAAATATAATGATGTTTTCATTATCTATCTTAGTAATTAATAGAAAAGAAAACAACCAAATTATCGATGTTAGTTTTATACGAAAAAGAAAAATGTGTTGAATTTTTTTTGTCTGGGTCGTTTGTTTCTTTTTTTTTTTTGAGGGGACAGAGGGGGTGCAAGGGAAAGGAATTATTTTTGATTGATCAAATTATTGTGTTTCTATTTTTATTTGATTTATTTTTATCATTTAATGATAATATCTTAATGATATCATCTTATCTTTTAATGATAATAATCTTTTAAATTGTCAGATGTGAATCAAGAAACGGTTAGGTCAGTGTCACGTAGATAGATATTTAATTTATTAAGCTGACAATTGTCAAGAGGATTATAAATAAACGTAAATAAGATAAAATAAGAATACGATAAAAATTATTATAATCGTTCGTTTGTTTGATGATGTCACTATTCCAAAATTAAATTCTATTGTTATTTTTATTGAGTATTATTGTAGAAAAAATATGTTGTTGTCAAATTAAATACGCTGAATAAGGCACCCCGCTCCTAAAGCCCCTCAAAGCCCCCATACGGATTCGAAAGTGTCCTATTAAAAAGGGAAAAAAAAAGAATAAGGAAAAAAAACCCCTTGGGATATCCAAGGTGAAGGTAAAAAGAAAAAAAAAGAAAAAAAAAAAAAGATGTCTCCATGTCCGTAGTTTCTTTTCTTTTCTTTTCTTTTCTTTTTTTTATTCGTGGCAGCGGGGGTGGTCAGAAGGGGGTCGCATTTTTGATGACTGTTGAAAATACATTGATCATTTATTATGTTTCCCCCCTTTAAAGAAAATCTTCTTCATCCGGTCAGACACATTTTTTCAAGGTTCAATCTATATATTATCTTTTGAAACAAAAATCTTGAATGAAATAAAATATAAAGAAAAGAAAAGTGAAACGACAAAAATAGAATTTGTGTGTTTTCAATAGAAATTACAATTTTAACGTTAAGCTTGCAAAAAGAAAAAAAAAAGACAAAATAAAGAAATAGAAAGTAAGGGGGGAGGGTGTTGAAAAGAACATTCCGGGGGGTTACATTTGAGAAGAAAAAAATTCTTTGCTTGATTATACTGGAATAGAACGTTGAGAATTATTATTATTATTTCTTTTCTATCCCATGTAAATCTGTCGAAAGATTTTCACCTGTGAAAATAAGTCCCCCCCCCCCCTCACAGTTGAAATTCCTCCACAAACCCCCGTTTCGTATCTCTCGAACCAAAGTTTTTCCAACCTTCTTCTTCTTCTTCTTCTTCTTCTTCTTCTTCTTCCTCTTCTTCTCTTACTCGTTGGTGGTGGTGGAGACTACTTTTATCGTTGTATTTACACCACAGTAAATATTTTTACTGCCACCGGTTTATTTCAAGCTCCGTTCCCTTTTCACTAACACCAACACCACAACCACCACTACTACTACCAACAACAATAACAACTGTTTTATTACTACTACTACTACTACTATTACTACTACTACTACTACTACTACTACTACTATTACTACTACTACTACTACTACAACTCACCCCCGACCATGGTCAACCATCTTTTTTTTTTCTTTTTCGTTTTAGTGTCTCGGACAACACACCAGACACATACTAACTTATTTTTCATTTAACTTTTTTCCTTTAGCTTCACCTAACCTAACCTCACCTGACCTCACCTCACCTCAGCCTTCCTCAGGTCTCACCTCTCTGTATTTATTTTTGTTTTTGTCCTCGAGCAGGGTAAATGCCTTTATAAATGTGGCACCTTTTTTAAAAACTGGTGCATAACCGAGCAAGTAAAATTCACACTTTCTCTTTATATTTCATTTTCTCTTAGTTTCTTTCTTCTTCATATTACCTTCTGTGTGTTGCTTACTTTTTTTGTTAGTATTTATTTATTTATTTATTTTCTTTTCTTTTCTTTTTTTTTCTTTAAACATCTCTCTCTCGTTAAGTAAGCGTAAAACCTTTATAAAATATTACGAGTATTTACACACGTTTTATGAATTACTTTAAAATGGTCAGAAATAAATGAAAATTAAGAACATATATTATATTTTCTTTTTCTTTTCTTTTATTTTCTTTTATTTTATTTTCTTTTTATCGTTCGTTGGTTTTTTTTAATGTTCAAAAAAGAATAATTAGCGAAATTATGTAAAATAAATTTGAAAAGAAATAAGAAAAAGAAAATGGCGCTGACTTCTTCTTCTTCTTCTTCTTAATAAGTTAGAATATAAACAATGCTGTCATGATAGGTGTGTGTTTACTTTTGGATAATTTTTGGAATTATGCCAAAATGTCGTTTTCATCCTCGCCACGTCAATTTGGCAACTGGCAAGGGGCCGAAATTTTCGTCAAACAGATGGTCGTTGTACCAAAGTCGTTGGCTGTTATTGTCCTGAACATAAAACTCTAACCAGAACGAAGAATTTATCTCTACTTCCATTTTCATCTTTTATTCTCTTTTCTCGAAATGTACGAAGAAGAATAGACAATGATACATTTCTGTCAAATTTAAAGCAAGTCACTAACCATTCGTACGCTTTTACACGAGACATTTATTTTATTTTCCATCCTCTGTTCCTTCATATATATGTATATATATGCACATATTTATATGTATGCGTATATGTGTGTGTGTATTAATAGACATGTACTTCGTCGTTGCTAACAAAATATTCATCGAGCCGCGTTAAATATACCCACGTGCTGCTAATATGCATGTCCAGTTCTTCCACCTCCCCTAAATCTCCCATTACTTGGTGTTAAGGGTGGTGGTGGGGGGTGGGGTTATTCGAGGGCAGTGCACAAGAGTGGGGAAGGGAGGGAGGAAGGGAGGGCTTGCATTATTTTCCTCAATGAAATTGCACGCCACGATTATATTCAGTTAAAAGTTATCTTATTTTCTCTTCGCTTTCTTTTAGGAAAAAAAAAACTATTGATTTGTTTTAGTTTTTATTTCGTTTTAAATTTGTTCGCGCCAGATTTTTTCGTTTTGATAACGTTTGAATAAATTTTCAAAATCCCGCGCGGCCAAGAATTTTCGTGTGGGGAAAATGCGCGTTTGCGTTTAGGGATTTTTTTTTCTTTTTAGTAACCCCTGAAATATTTGTATTGCAATAACCAATGAGAGATTCGTAAGAGTTGGGGAGTATTTTAATATTATTTTTTATTGACCAATGACGCGTCGATACGCTGGACGAAAATCGTACGAAACTGACCAATGACTTGTTAATACGTTATATGGTAATCTAATAGGTTATCAATTTTTAATTGACTTTAATATTTATTATATTTCATACATATTTCATTTATTTTAATAAACACTTTATTAATTATAGCAATATATTAATTAATATTGTTTTTTTCTTTGTATGTATCAAAAATATAAATATATGAAGTATTGAAATCAGAGAGAAATTCAAATAAATCGCGTTACCTTTTAACTAGTTACTAGATTTATAACTAAAGTAATAGTGTTATTTACTATAAACGCGAACCAATGAAATGAATTTATTTTTAAATTTAAATATCCCGCGCATTAAGTTTTCACTTAAAAATAGAAATAAATCGCGCGGCAAAACTATTTAGTTATATTTTCAAATACATTACTAAAATTACGTTCCTTATACAAAACTAACCAATAAAAATTGATTTGATTAATTAATGAATGAATTAATGAATGAATTAATTTTCTGGTTTAACAACACACTAATTTCGTGTAAAGATATTTAGTACGATAAATTATCTAAGGATCGTTCGTGCGTTACACACACATTTGCTTGTGGAACATCATACATAACGTCTATGACATAACGCGCGTATATTAAGAGACACGCGGAACGATTTGTCGCAAGCGTCAACATGTCGCGCGCCGCACAAACGAAGGAACGGGACGAACGTACGAAAACGAACCAACGAACGAATGAACGAAGGAACGAACGAACGAATAAACGAGGGAACGCGAGCGAACGCCCGATGATTAGAAGTCCAGATCGTGTCAACGCGAAACGAGTATAGTTGGGAAGAAATGTGGCAACGGTGTACGGACGAGTTTAGTAGCCGGCTAACCGAAGCACAGAGCACCGGTGGAACGTCCGCGTGTTGTACGAGGACGACCTTCCTTCACCCGTACCATATCGAGAACAACTTTGCGCCTTCGAGTTGCATACGGGTTGCTGCAAATAATTCACCTTTTTCCACCATTTTTTAATCGCAAAAAAAAAACAATTGGTTAGACCCATTTTTTCTGCAACTTTATATTTTTCACCATATTTATTTATATTTTATATTATAATAATCAATTTTTTAAAAGATTGACGACGACTCACACTCTATGATGGATAGATAATAATATTCATATTTTTCTTTACTTCGATGCAAAATGGCGGCACTTTTAAATGTCTCTCTTCGTCATTTTTATTTCTAAGGATTATAATCGTTAAGAAAAAAAAAGAAAAAAAGGAAAAAGGTCGTTCGATGTTGTGTTGCATCGATGTTTTTTTTCTGAAAAGATAAAAATCAAATGTGATATTCTAGAATTATTTATAACTGTTGATCAATTTTATATAACATTGCTGCAATACTTGTTGTTTCCTTTTTTTTTCTTTTTCTTTCGTTATTTGTAGAATATAAACGTTATTTAAATGAATAGATTACGTATCAGTTATTATTGCGTTTATTATCCATACGCTAGTTATTATTTTTTATTGATCCGATTATAAAAAAAAAAACAAGGAAATGTAAATACTAAACATAGGATGATCTGTCATCTAATCGTAGATATTAATTAATTCGAGTTCCTTTTTCTTTTAAACGTTTTAATTCGTAGCAATGTAAAAGTTTGTTAAAACAAAAAAAAACAAATCTTTAACGATTTAAAAATGAAAACGCATTTTCTCTACTAAAAAAAAAAAAAAAAGAAAAATATAACCAGAAAATATTCGTATTGTCCGAAAAGTTTTTTACCGATCGAGAATATTTCCGTCTATAGATTTATTCCTAAATCGGCAAAAACTTTCCTGAATTAATCTAACCGTGTGTATAATAATTAATCGTATGGGTTTATCCAGAAAATTTCTACGCCAATTAAATATTATTAATGTACATAGAAATATTTCCCTAGATCGGCAAAAATTTTCCGTTCAAATAATGGTGCGCTGGATGCATACATACATACATACATACATACATACATATTATGCGTTATCTAACAGGAAAGTTTTTGCCGATTATGTAAAAAAAATTGTATAGAGACATATGAAAAGAAAAAAAAAAAATATCAATCGTCGCAAACATTGTGTGTGCAAGCCTTAACAGTAATAGGAATAGAGTAGTAGAGGTCAATAAAATATATACTCGAGTAAAGTTGCATTATCAAATAACAAGAAGAAAGCTAAATCCTAAAGAGGATTCTTGCGATAAGAGAATACGAACCGAGGTAAACCAACCAGTTTCCTCGACGTAGAGAAAGAAGAAGAAGAAGACAAGAAAGAACCAACCAACGAATGAACGGGATGAACGAACGAACGAACGAACCAACGCAAAAGAGAAAGAAATAAAGAAATAAATAAAGAAAGATAGAAAGAGAAAGATTCGAGTAACTACGACGCACTCTCGCGTACTTTTTTCCTAGACGGGTGCAGTAAAGAGAAGGGAATGGAAGGGACGTGGGAGGGGAAAGGAGGGGAAGGTTAGCGGTGCGCGGAGGTTTATTCAATTAATTCGCATCTCGCAAAAGCAAAGTTCGTAGCGCGCTTATTCGAACCTCGCGGAACGAACAACGTCCTAGGGGGTTTCGTTTCGCGGTTGGCACACGTGCGCAGGTGGTGAGGGAGTGGGAGAGGAGTGGGAGGGGTGGTGGTGGAAGAAGCAGAAAAGCGTGGTGTGGCTGCTGCTGCTGCTGCTACTTTTCGCAAGAGAACAGTGCTGTTGCTGCTGCTGCCGCTGCTACTTTTTTACACCGGGATAAAGATAGAAAGAGAGAGAGAGAGAGAGAGAAAAGATCCTAGTACTTTTTTCCCCTCTTTGCTTTGGCATACGCCCGTAATACGAGAGAGGAGAAAATACAGGATAGAAAGAGTGGGGGGGCGGCAGGTTAAAAAGAAGACGAAAGAGAAATAGGAGGTGGACGAGGAAGAGTAGAGGGGATGGATGTATCCAGAGAGAGAGAAAAAAAGAGAAGTAGGGGAAATGAGAAGGGAAGAAGAAAAAGGAGATAACGCATTTTGCGGCGTGCGAATGAACGGGAAGAAGGAGGAAGAAATGAAGGAACAAAATGAGAAATAAAGAAATTGAGAAAGAACTCTGGTGTATAGAGAGAAAAGTAATAAGACTCGAAGTGAACGCGCCCCGCGTATTCGAGATAGAAAAACAAATAAAGATAGAAAGAAAAAAAGAGAGAAATCGAGGTTCGACGAAGAGGAGGATGAGGAGAAGGAGGAGGAGGGTTGTTCCTTCCAGCTGGCCTGGCAAAGCAAAGAAGGAGACTCTGGTCTACGCGCGGTTGTTCGTCGTTCGGTCAATGTCTTCTCTTTCTTTCTTTCTCGCTCCTCATTCGGTCTATCTTTCTCTTTGTCCCTCTGATTCCCTCTCTCCTAAAAGTCTCTCCTCCAAGCTCAAGAAAGGAAGGAAGGAAGGAAGGAAGGAAAGGTTTCCCTCCCTCTGTTATCCTCCCCACTATGAATACTACTCCCGTGCTGCATCGCGCACACGAGACGACTCTGGTGCTGCGAATCCCTCTGTCATCCTACATCCTCCCACCACCTCCTCCCACCTCCAGCACCGTCGCCACCGTCGCCGTGGCCGCCACCATCGTCGATCTCTCCCGAGCAACAACGCTGCATCATATCCTGTCGTAAAACCTGTCGTGTGCCGTGTCTCGCGTTGTGTCGTACACATCTCTTATCGTGCCTTTCTTCTTTTTTTTTATTATTATTATTATTATTATTATTGTCCGTAGTAATCTTTTAATCGTCGTATCTATAATACTACTTGTTGTTCTCTTCTCTTATGATAAAGAAGGAAACAACAATAATGATGTTGTTGTGTCGTTACTATTATTCGATGTTATTACAAGTTTCCGTCCAGTTATTTTCATCGTCATCATCGTCATCGTCGCTCGTAGATCGTTCGTTAAAAAATTCCCTTTCTCCTGCTCTGGGCTTTCATCCACCTCCTTTTCCTCTTCCTCTTCTTCTTCTTCTTCTTCTATTACTACTACTACTACCAGTCGTGTTATTCCAGGGGGCAAAAGACACGACTGTGGTGTTGTAGAAACGTATACTATCTCTGCTCTGCTGCTCGGAGTAGAGA
Organism: Polistes exclamans; assembly: GCA_023678865.1. Classification (NCBI taxonomy): domain Eukaryota; kingdom Metazoa; phylum Arthropoda; class Insecta; order Hymenoptera; family Vespidae; genus Polistes; species Polistes exclamans. Next base: position 180,663 of record JACGWG010000040.1, read on the forward strand.
GCGCCACTCGCGAACGAATGTACGAACGAACGAACGAACGAGCGTGCGTGGCATTGGACATACCTCACGATTTAAAGCACCCGTCGGAAAAGGCGTTCTCCTCTGTCGCGCGAGGGATTTGCCGTCACCATCCCCTACCACCATCGTTACTACTTCTACCCTACCCTACCCTACCCTACCCTACCCTACCATACTAGCCCCCACTCCTGTTACGGTTACCCCCATTTTACTTCTATTCTCCTTCCCTTATCACAACGCTGTCGGCCTTTTGACGTGCGCTCGCGACACGCCGTGAAAGTTCTCTGGCCGCCGTCGGTACCGTCGCTGTGTTGCCGCCGCCGCCACCACCATTACCACCACCACCAACACCTTTTCCCTCCTTCTCCTCCTCCTCCTCCGCAAACCACCACCACCACTACCACCACTACTACCACACTACTACACTACCTTCACCGCCGTGCTTCCAGGACAAGGAGATAATCTTCGGAGATACCCGAACATGGTGATCGCAGTGCACGAACGCACCAACAACCGTGTATATATAGTGAAATTCCGACGCGCGGTATAGGAAATATTACTTATTCTTTCTCTTATTAAAAAACTAACACAAAGAGAAATATAGAAAGAATTTATTAAAGTTAAATAGAGAAAGATTAAAAAGAAAGAAGGAAAGAGAGAGAGAAAGTACTAGTGGGGTAGTACATTGGTCGAATCATCTTTTTTTCTCTCCTGCTTCGTCCGCCTCTCTTTTTCGATCGGTCAGAAAACGAGAATATTTTTCTTTCTTACCACGGGTTTTTCTTCTTTCTTTTTCTTTTTTTTTTTTTCGTAACCTCAAATTATTGTTGCACGTAGCACTATGTGTGTGGTTGGGATATATGTTACTTTGATGAAAATGGAAAAAAGTTTGCATTTTTTTTAATTAATGCAGTTTATTCTTGGACGAATGGAAAAAAACTACTATACAGGGATTTACCGTTGTTATTGTTGTTGATTGGTCGTCGTCGTTACTCTGCTGTTGCTACTGGATGCTGCTGCTGTTACTATTATTGCTGTTGTTATTGTCTAGTTTTATTTAATTACAACGCACCAATGACAACCGGATTCTTTTTATGCAAATGATCGTATAACCAATGTGTTGCTAACGTTTCTTTCTCAAGGATATCTTTTCTTTCCTTTATCCATTTTTGTTAGGGGTATTGGAGCTCTCTCTTTTTCCGTCGCGCGTGTGTGTGTGTGTGTGGTTATGTGTATATATACGTGCTGTGTCCTCTCTCCTTTTCTATCTTTCTCTCTCTCTCTCTCTTGCGCGCGCGCGCGTTTAGTTCACTATCTCGCTCGCTCGTTCATTCGTTAGTTCGTCCGTTCGTCGGTAAGTGCGCTCGTGTTCCAACCAATAAACGCGTTCTGTGAAAAATTAGGCGCGAAAGATGAAATATACGAATTATCTATTGCAATCATTCTGGGCTGCCTAAATTGACCTGGAAGTCTGGGGTAAGAGGAAGGACATATATTCCTTTTTTTATTTACCCTTTCTTTTTTTTTACACATTTTCAAATATAAATTGAAAATCAATTTCGGAAGGAATGACATATTTTAGGATTTGTCGAACATGGTATGTTTTTTTCAATGGAATTTCATTCTAAAATATTTTTAATAATTTTATATCTATATATTCTTATATATATATATATACAGAATATTATGAAGAATATCCTTTGATAATTCTTTTTAACATTTTATTAATTTTTTTTCTTTTCAGAGTACAATAAAGCTAGGTGGTAAAAATAATGTAAAGAAGTTGCATACGTTGCTGTCGATAGTTGACGAAAAACCAAAGCTGGATACTGGACAAAACAATAGGCACACCGAGCACCATATCAAAAATCATTTCAAGCACAACCATTATACACATAATTCCATATTGACACCATCGACGCTCAACCAGGTAAACTTGCAGTATTTAATATTACATTGTTAATTGCTTCAGCTCGATTTAACACAGTCACTATTGATTTCCATTGAGAACTCAACGTAACGCATTTGTAATGGTAATCAAAGCAATAAATAAATTTTTCCTACCATGGTCTAGTAGCGAACGTGTTAGTCTTTTGTTTTGTTTGTTAGATGTAATATTATATAATTATTATTTTACAGGGTCTAGATGCAGGTACAAGCGACGATAGTGGTAGAGCGTCTGAACAATTGCATGGCCCTGGTATACCTAGGGATTGCCAGGACGCAGACAGTTCCAGGGACCATCTCAGCGATGTATGTTTCTTGTTTCATATAACATTACATATGTATAAATACGCGTATACATGCTATTTACAAACGTATGCATTTATTTTACAGGCTAGCAGTCATTGCAGTTCGGGTAAAGGTTATATCGTAAGTAGTTTTAATATTTGTTCATTATCGTTTGATAATATTTCATCGATCAACCGAATTATTATTAATAAAATGTTTGGTTTTTATGTTCATTTTAGTGTGATAGTGAAGGAGAAGACGATAAGGTATTTAAAGTTTAATTAAGGTGTTCGTATTGTTTCAAATTTCATTCATTCAATAGTATCTAACAAATGTCTGTTTTATAAAGGGCTCGGATGCAGAGTCGATACTCTTTGAATCTTCTACCCCACCACCCCTTGCACGTAAATGTAAGTATTTACAAATACGATTTATTACATTATATGCAAATGTTAATTTGCATAGATAAAAAAAAATGATATGAGATTATTATTTATTAGACGAGCTGCCATCTTCTTCACCGCACGTGTTGCCTCCAACGAACGGAGCAGGAGGATCTCCTCCGGACACGGGTGGACAAATTTCCAACCCTGCAACGGATGCACCGGCACCTATACCACCACCAGTGCCAGCATCTGCACCAGTTCCAACCGCACCGAGTCCTCCTAGCCCAACATTACCCCCACACATATCCCAACCACCGGTAAATACGAAAAACACATTAATAATAATCATTTCTGTATATTAAGATAATATATAAATGACATATAATAATCATTTCAGATGACTAGTCCACTGGCAGCCAATCCTCGTGCAATAGCTCCGCAGCAACGACCAGCCTCACCTGCTCTGCCACCACCTTCCTTATCCCAACAACCTCATACTACGATACCTGCATTGCATCCACCTAATGTGCCCCTCGTTTCATCGAGCCATACTACTAGTCCGGCGGTAGCTAATTTAGGTGTAGCTCCAGCGGCACCATCAAACGGTGCTGCTACTACAAGCTATCCACCACCAATACCCATGGCCGCCTATCCTCAAACGCAACCGTCTTATCCACCGCTTTATACACCGTATACAGCTCTAAATCATAGTCCGTATCTCCCACCTGCGGTACCATCTCCTTCCCATTCTGCTTCTTCGCGTACAGACGTGGTAAGTATTACATACATGATAACTGTATCTAATATCGAACATCTCAAATCTTAAGAAGAAGTACATTTAAAAGATTCAGATTATTTTACGATTAGAGTTTTAAAAATGTTTAAAAAGTATTTTGTACACCGTCGATAAAAAGTTCTAATACAAATATGATCGTGTGTTTGTATGATTTTTAATATTTACTTAAGATTTATAGTGTAACAAGTTCCATATAAATTTGACACTAAGAGAAATAGTAATTTTGATCTGGATAATATAATTCATTGATATATTTGTATTATTATTTTGTTTTTCTTTTTTCAGAGAGGAAGTAGAGCTTCTCCTTGTACTAACATAAATAAGCAGACTATAGGAAATAACATCACGAGTCATAATAATACTCCTTTGAGTGCTGCTACTACAACATGCGTGTCTACGATAACTAATACAGTTACCACGGCGAATACCATAGCTCACAGAGATATGGTTGCCTGTAGTCTGTCTGGAAGAAATAATAATAATAATTCTCCGCGTGGGCATAGTCCTAGTCGAGAAAGAGACAGTTATAGGTATGATAACATATTAGTCTAGTCATTTATTAAATTAATAATGAAATAGTAAAAGTCGGATTTGTAAATGTCTTAAGAAAGTGTAATATAATAATAGTAATGTTTGTTACAGTAGCAATGTGAGTAGCCTAAGTAGGGGCAGCATCACTCCCGTAAGTGTGCCAAACACGTCATCTCCAGCAAATTCTAGTCTAACTGCGTACACCAAACCACAAGGATGGATTGGGTGAGGAGAGAAAAAATTTTGTTTGGAAATTTCAAACGTTACGTTAACGTTAACAAAAATATTCGTACTTTTACAGTCCTCGATTTTAAACTACAAACTTTATACTAAAATTCGTACGAATATTTTGTACGTTTACTGAATATTAATTTATTAAGATAAAATGATAATAATATTACTAATTATTTCTTTATTTATTAATTGTAGTAGCAACACAACCTCACAGCTCTCTCCAGCAACAGCAACGTCTGTACCAAGGCCAACTCCACCACCCGTACCTCCACTTGGGATTCATACATTTCCACCACCTATGTTCGCAGCTCCTTTACCACCACCTGTTTCTAGTTCCAGTCCGCACACTTCACTGCCTTCACTTCCTCCACCTACGACCAACCCCAACCCGTTTTCGGCAGAGTCACTTTTTCAAACAAGTAAGTTTATAAATTGATTTTAATCTTTTCTTTCTTTTTTTTTTTTTTTTTTTTTTTTTATTTATATTCGAATAAAAAATTATAATAATGATAATGAGTAAAAAAAGGAAGGATATTAACCAAAAGAAGGGGTGACTCATGTTACAGGTCAAGCGGACCTGTTAAGGAGAGAGCTTGACAATAGATTTTTGGCGTCTCAAGATAGGAATGTCAACGTAGGGGTTGGAAATTTGGGTCCACCGCCGTATCTTAGAACGGAAATGCATCATCATCAACATCAACATACGCACGTGCATCAGCACACGACGCCGTTGCTCCCACCAGCAGCGGCAACTACGTTGTTTCCTCCCCCAATCGTAAGTTTGAATGTATGTAAATTTATTATTATTATTATTATTATTATTATTATTTTGTACAGCAATTTAATATCTTTCGATGCCTTGATATGAAAATAATTATTTAGTTTTGTATTTTGTGCATATATAATACACACACATATACACATACATACATTTAGTAGAAAAGAAAAAGAAATAGATTACACCACACGTTATCATCTACTTGTAAACGTTTCTAATTTTCTTTAATACAGTTCAAAGATATACCAAAACTTGGCGGAGTGGATTCCCCCTTTTTTCGAGGTAATTTAAACTTGTCTGGATATACCGGATTCAACACGGGAATACTTCATCCTGGGATTGGTCCTCCATCAACACCTTTTGTACCTCCCAATCATTTAACATCATTTGCACCAAAGGTAAAAAAGGCATGTGCTAAAAAAAGTATCTGAGAACAAGATTTGTATTAAACGATATATTAAATATATGTATATAAATATATATATATTATTATTATTATTATAATTATTATTATAATATATATATATACATTTATATATCGTGTATCACCGACACTATTCGTTTGAACAATTTTGCTTACATAAATATTCTATTACTTCTTGTAGAAGAGCGGAAAATGGAATGCAATGCATGTACGCATCGCATGGGAAATTTATCATTATCAACAAAAGCAACAAGCCGAAACAAAAGCTGGAAATGTTAACACCAAAACAGAATTGTTAAGACCCCCAAGCCATCTCTATCCAGGAGGACCCGCAAGTGGTTTGGGAATGTCTGCTCCTCCTATGGCACCTCCATTCCCAACTAATATGCCACCTACGCATCCTGCACCACCTCCACCTCATCCCGTTGGTTTCCTATCCACGCCAACTTCTCATTTAGGTACGTGCCATTTTATATTATACACTAATGTTTTTAATATTAACCCCTAAGAGAGGTATATATAATATTGATATTATTTATTATAATTTGGTTTTTATTTAATAGGATCTGGAATGTCACCATTTGGAAGATATCCTTCAACGTTTGGAACGCCAAATCCAAACTTTCCAGGTCTCTCGAGTTTTCCTCCAGCTAGAGAAATGCCACCTTTGAGTGGCTTGAGTTCTGTTCACGATCCATGGAGAGGGTAAGTCATTTAAAAAAAATAATAAGAAATAAATTATTCTAACAATATATCCTTAAATTTAGCATAATTTTTTGTCCGTTTAGAATGTATATAAATGTTAAAAATTTCATATGGCCTGAACAGAAAGTTCAGAGTAGGGAATGTATACATATATACGACCTATATGGTACTGAACGTGTTAAACAAGAAAAGATTCTAATTGTTTTTTTTTTCTTTTTTCTTAATTTTAGATTGCAACGTGCATCCACTGGCTTTCCACCAACCACAGTGTCATGGGGGTTGAAACCGGAGCCGCCAGCGATCGACAGAAGAGCCGAACTGGAGGAACGTGAACGTGAACGTGAACGTGAACGCGAACGTGAAAGAGAACGTGAACGGGAACGCGAACGTGAACGGGTACGTCGTGAGAGAGAACGTGAAAGGGAGGAACAACGGGAGAGAGAAAGACGCGAACGTGAAAAGGAAGAGAAGAGAAAGCAGCAGGAAGCTGCTGAAAGAGAACGCGAGAGACGAGACAAGGAGCGCCGTGAAATGGAAAGGCGCGAGATAGAAAGAGAAAGGTTGATACATCAAAATCGTCAGCACGTATTAGTTGGTAGGGAACGTTCACCTTTGAGAAACGGTTCGGCACCGTTGGACGCTGGTGAAGTAAGAGTTAAAGAAGAACCGCGTAGCAAGGATGACGAAGTAGTGATGCTTCCAAGGCCATCAGGTCCTGGTCCAGGTGGTACGTCAGGTACTGGTCCTGGACCAAATCCACTGCCTGATCCAAGATACCATCATCCGCATCCTCACACATATTTAACGAGGCATCCGCACAGTATGCCAGGACCGCATTCAATGCCACGAAGTATGCTTCCAGGCTTAGGTGCACATCCGATGCAACATTTCCCACCACCGTCTGCGGCGCCAGGTCAACCAGGTGCTCCTTGGCCTGCCGATCCCTTTAGGGATTACAGATACGATCCTCTTCAACAATTACGGTATAATCCTCTAATGGCTGCCTTCAGAGCCGAAGAGGAAGAACGTGCTAAACTTTACGCCGGATATCCACCGGGCCCGGTTAATTCATTAAGAGGCAAAGATCCTAGTCCTGGACCATTAAGTAATTTACATATGCACCATAGGGCAGGTCCTGGGCCGGGTGTACAAGCTAGACAACTCGAGCCTACATTAATGCACGCAGATATACACAAAAAAGAGGACGCCTCGCAATCCCGATGATACATCCTCCCTACGTCCTCAGCTTCTGCTGCAAGTGAACGCAGCACCGATGCCAACATCATCAACATTACCAACACCAACAACAATTATTGAACAATTCGTGTTATATCAAACACTATCTTCTATATATACTTTTTCTCTCTCTTCTTAATTAATTAATTACTTACTTACTTATTTACTTATACATATTTACTTATTTACACATCATATCGTGTCATCCATCAATTCGGTAATCGGTGCTGAGATATTTTGCTAACGGAGATAAATAAATGGGGCGTTTATTATATTTAAATATAATATAACACACGGAGATGGATATTAGAAAACAACTTAAAAAAAAAAAGAAAGAAAAAAAAAAACAAGAGAACATCAAGAAGGAAAAAATATAAGGGGAAAGAAAGAAAAAAAAAAACAAAGAAACACAAAACCAATACACACACAAGAATAAAATTGTATATAGATATTATGTAATATTTATAGTTATCAAAGAGAAAGAAGTAAGAGAAAAGATAACGTGTGGGTAGAATATTATTAATTATTATTATTATTATTATTATTATTATTATTATTAATTATTGAAAAACTTCGACGAGAAATCAGGAAGAGAGGCACACAGTATAATAACCGTCGTACGAATTTATATACGGTGATATATGATGCTTTCTTTTTTTCTCCCTAATTCCCCTTTAAACAAAAATCACCCTCACCCAGAAGCCCCCCCCCCCCGCAACCCCCAAAACCCCCCCAACGTCGTCTTCGTCATCGTCGTAGAAGAGAGAAGAATAATAATTAAATCATCGCAATCATCATCGGTGGTTGTTTTTTTGTGATTCTACGGAAAAAAAAGAAAAGACTACTGAAGGATTTTATTTGCATCGTGGTGATGCATTTAAAAAAAATGTGCAGAGGGTGGCACATTTGATGATGATGATGATGATGATGATGATGATGATGATGATGATAATGTATGGGATATTCGTGCTAGAAAAAAAAAAGATAAGAAAAGGTGACGACAAAAAATGTGATTTCTACGATTTTTAGATATTTGACTGTCATAGGTGTTATACAATTTCAATTTTAGTAATTATTATTATTATTATTATTAATAATTATTATTATTAATAATTATCATTATTATTATTATTATAAAAAATAATAATTATGCGCATTGTTTACCACATAAAGAAAGAACAAATGAAAAATGCAAAAAACAGCGGGAAAGTTAATGTGTGTAATATTTAAAAATAGTTACTATTATTATTATTATTTTAATTTTTATTATTATTTTTATTATTATTATTATCATTATTATTATTATTATTATTATTGTAAAAAAATATGCAGGAAAGAGAATAGCAACGTAGAATTAATAAGGAAATAAAATAAGGGGGATGATAGTCATCGAGACATTATTTATCCCCCTTTAAAAGTGCGTTATTAAGGGAAGAAACAAATGAAACAAGGAAGTGTAATAAGCTTAGATCTCTATCTTTTTCTCTCTTTCTCTCTCTCTCTCTCTCTCTTTATCTCTCTATCTTTCTATCTCTATCAAGTATCATTACTTCAAATTTATATATTATTTAAATTAATTAATTAATTAATTAATTATTTATTTATTGCGATTTTATATATATATATATATATGCATATATATATATATATTTACATACACATATACATATACATATATACATATATATATATATAGCGAACGTACGAAGAATCTCTTCTTTTATTAGAAACGTTTCATGTGCAAATATGATCCATCATTTATATTTGCTTATTTTAACTCCCCTAAACCCCTCATCGCCCCCCTCAAACACCCTTTAAACTAATTAATCTCTCTCCCCCCCCCTTTCTTCCTCCTAATCAAACCTTATTTTTTAATTAATTTAATCGATGTAATATAAATAATTATAGATATATATATTAATATTACTTATTATTATTATTATATTAATAATATTATTATTATTATTATCATTATTATTATTATTATTATAATTTTTTCTTTTTTTCTTTTTTTTTTCTCTTTTTGATAGAATTTAATTTGTACATTTTTTTAGAGAGAAAGTCCAGCGAGAAAAGAAAAAGAGAAAAATGAAATTGTAAGGACAGACAAAAAAAAAAAAAAAAGAAAAAAAGTATCATCGGCCTTTCGTATTTTATTTTTTCGTTAGAACGCGTTATCATATTGGTTTCTTCTTTTTTTTTTTTTTATCAAAAAGAAAAAAAGAACAATTGTTCGTACAATTTTTATTATTATTTTAAAAAATGTGTATTATCTTTTTAGTATTATTATTATTATTATTATTTTTTATTAATGTATATGATTGTTTTTTTTTTGTCTCTCCTGTGATATATGAACATTTGACTTATTAGGAACTGAGATACATAATAATAATATGTTCTCTATGTGTATTTTTTAATCGATACGATCAAACTATAAGAAATCAAGTGAATTTTTCTTCTTTAAAAAGAAAAAGGAAAAGGAAAAAAAAGCCCCTGCGCCCCCCCCCCAAAAAAAAAAAAAATAAAAAAAAAGGAATTAATAAATAAAATAATAAAAATATATAATAATAATAATAAAAGGAAAATATCATGAAAATCTCATGTACGATATTAATGCGACCATATATGACAAAACGAGTAAAAGAAAGAAAGAAAGAAAGAAAAGAAGAAAATAAGCAACGAGAATGAAAAGAAAAAAAAGGAAAAAAAAAAGTTAGAAATTATTAAAATAGGAAATATCACAGGATTTTTTTAAAATTTCAAACGAATGTGAAATTCACATCCATTTTTTTTTTTGTTGAGATCTGTGTGAAACTTATATCATAATTTATCCGTGCCAAAGTGCTTTATATAAAAGCGCAAAAATAATTATTTCTTTTTATGATCACTCACGGATCTCCAAATAGATTATACTATTTTTTTTTCTTTTCTTTTCTTTTCATTTCTCTTTTTTTTATTTCTTTTATTTTAAGTTAAAAAAACACGATTACGACGTTGTAATTTCCTTTCTATAGGAAAACTGGTGATCTCTATTAATATTATTTTAATCTGTTCATTTAATTATTCATTATATATATCACGTATTTATTTTTATGAAAATTTTTTCTTTCAACTTACACGCATACATACATACATACATACATACATAGATATACAGAGGGAAAAAAAACATTTACAAAATATCAGACCTTTCTCTTCTCCATCTGATCATTTTTTTTTTCTTTTTGTTTTTGTTCTTTCTTATTAATAATCCTCAAAACGTTTTGAAACATATAAAAATAAAGTAAATATATTTATAAATGTATGAACATGTACGTTACATGTCTGTTGCATATCTGTAATGCATCAATTTCCATTGCAAGCTTAGAATCATCATATATTTATTATTATAAATAATTTTCTAAGCTTCAATTCAAATTTATTCTCTTTAGAGTGATAGCAAACGTGTTTATATATATACATATATATATATATATTTATTTATTTTTATGTTTTAAAATTATTTGTGGGTATATTAATTGATACAAACACACATATACACAACAACAACACGCACACACCGGTTATTCTAAAGAAAAGAAAAAAAAGAAATAGAATGTGACTATAAAAAAAAACATTTTTTACCATTTTTTCGTAAACACACATTACTAGTATCGAATAATAAAAAAAAAAAGAAGAAAAAAGAAAAAAAAACAGATAAACAAAGGGCACTTCGTTTCTACTGTAAAGTTTCCCCACGTATATAAAAGTGTACATTATATAATAATATAAATGACCACCATATAAGAACGTAAGAAAGAAAGAAAAAAAAACAATGGATTAATATTAAAATATGTAGATAATTTTACATCGATGCAAGTGTCGCAACAAATGCGAAATGCAAATATAACGAGTTTCCGTTCTCTTGTAGATATCCATGAAGTATATTGAAAAAGGGGGAAAAAAAAAGAAAAAAAAAAAAAAGAAGTATCGTAAAGTAAACGATTTTTATGTGAATAATAGGTTTTTTCTAAAATCGATTCTTTGTAAAAGGGTCTCAATAATCATAGTTTCTATCAAAGCTGTGTATCCTTTCAGTGTCATCATTATCTCATTATCATTATCGTCATCATTATCAATATCATCGATCATCATTTGCAATCCTGAAGTATACATATATCAATTAAAACATTTATTTCTTTTTCTCGTGCGATTGATAAATATTCAAATAACGCGCGTATCTGATACGGAAAAAAAAACAATTCAAATGAAAAACATAAATGAAAAGCGCGTGGTGGTGATGATGGTATCATCCTTATGGGACTGAAGTTTAAACTCTTGTTAAATTTTTCCCTACCGAACTTTCACAAGTCTTGCCTGTTTCTATTTACCACTCTCAAATTAACATAATCCTTTCAATACTTTAAAACTTTTCAATTGTCGCGTCGTTTAAAAATTTTTGGTATCCTTCCACCAAAAGAAAAGTTTTATTTCATAAAAAGAAATATATAAGTAGTTATAATAACCCCGCTATGGAAATTAATGTTTATATAAAAAAAAACATTTATTGAAAAATCACAATTTTTCTCTCGCTTTAATTAAATATATATATATTTTTTTTTTTCTATTCTTTTACTTGCAATAATAATATGTCGAGCCAATTTTCTTCAGATATTTTCCAATAAAATTCACAGCACGGGAGACAGTAGCGCGTTAAATAAATTTTTAATATAAAGTGTGCTATTACACCAATTAAATGTTCCATTGAAGTTAATAAGTTTTGATCGTATACGAAGCAGCGTACGTTAAAAAGTTGCTGGACAAAAATATACGCTTAAAAGACGGACAGACATAGTAACAACAACAACAACAACCTTTAGAAAATTTATAATCTTATTCTAATTCATAATAAGCTACGTCCTTTTTGAAAATACATCCATTAGAAAAAAAAAAGAAAACAAAAAGAAAACAAACTAATTTATGCATACCATTAGATATTAAAAAGTATTCAAATATTTGTACGAGAAAAATTGAAATTAATTGTATAAATAATATCATACACTTATATTTTTTAATTTAGTTAACAATTTTGTTATTATTATTATTATTATTATTACTACTATGATTTTTTTGTTTCTTTTCTTTTTCTTTATAGTCGTTTATAAAATATTCATCTTCATGCTTCACGATCGGATGTACACTGATTTTATGCTTTCTATATATTTGCTAAATATAACGTGAGAAGAATCAGAAAAGTAACAAACAAAATATGAGAGCACTACCATCGGCACCAGGGTATTTTTTTTCATTGATAATATGTAAAATATATATATATATATATTGTTATCTGGATGCATCAACGGTCTTACTGTGGCTTCTTTTACATTTCTAATCTCTGAAATTTTCCGATAAGCTCTTCCAGAAGATATTATATATTATTTTACATATTGTGATATTGGTTAAGATAATATACCCATCACGATAAGAATAAGTTCTTACATTATTTTTGCAGAAACTTCCATAAAGTAATTTCACCGGAGTATAATTCGCAGATACCAATGAAGTGCTTTAATACATAAACCATGTGAGAAATCAATATATTTCTAAAAGTAACGCAATACGACACATGGTGACTGATAAAACGTTCAATCATCATTATATCATTATCATTATCATTATTATTAATATTATTATTATTATTATTATTAAGATTTTCGTAACGTGCAAAATCAATGATTGTAAATGCAGATATTTCGAGAAGTATTCTGCAAGCACAAATCACTTTCAGACGTTGAATTTATTTATTATTGTTTCTTATTTATTTATTTTTACTTTTTTTTTTTTGTTGTTTTTTTACGCATATCTATGTTTTTTTTTTTTCTTTTTCTTATTTCCGTTACACCAAGACGACCAATCAATTTTGATGAAAATTCAGTTCGTAACATTAATATATACAAGAAAAGCGTTATCGAGAACTGCTCGAACTGGATCTTGTGTATCGACGATGTCGATGTCGTGGATTATTTTGTGGACTTCGAGAACGACTTCTGGGTCTACGCCTTGGTGGGCGAGGACTTCTGCGTCGATTCATCGGTGGCGAACGTCTACGATAACGTGGAGGAGTATTTCTACCACCTCCCCATCGTAATGGTACACGTCTTCCCATTACTGGTGACATTCTGCGCATTGGTATTGGTCTTGGTTTTGGTAACAATACTGGTGCAGCTGTTATTTCTTGACCATCGATTTGTCCTTTAAAATTAATAATTATTCGCGATTAATATTTGAGAACGAATCAATTATTTTATAATATTTGTAATGCATTAGCGTTTATCTTACCACCATCCATATGTTTCATAGCATTTTCAGCTTCATCGGCTGTTTCAAATTCGACATATGCAAATCCACGTCCTTGATTAGGGTGAAGCTTATCCATTGAGAAGTCAACCATTTTGATTTGACCATAAGCTGAAAATATTTCCATTATGTGTTCTTTTGTAACATTTCGGGTCAAGTGACCAATATGTATCTTTGTTGGCCTTGGAATGGGTGAACGTTCTCTACGTTTGCGTCGTGGAGAAGGAGACCTATAAATTAAACAAGAAATAGAAATAAATAAAAGCGTAACATATGATATACTAATATCATTACTCTTCGATAAAGAAATGAAATGTATATAAGAGATTATTAATATAATAACCTGGAGCGTCCTTTGGGTTTTGGTTTATCAACAACAGAATTACTGCTTTTCTTTTTATCCTTATCTCTGTCCCTTTCTCTATCTCGGTCTCTGTCCCTTTCCCTTTCCCTGTCTCTATCCTTCTCCCTTTCTTTTTCTTTATTATCATGTCGTCTGGATGCATCAACGCTCTTGCTGCGACTTCTTTTGCGGCCTCTATCTCTGGAGCTTCCAGACGAGCTTCCAGAAGTACTAGACGAAGTACTCGAAGATGAACTAGATCTTGAACTACTGCCACTGCTAGAACTAGATGATCCTGAGCTACTGTCCGATGAACTGCGAGGTCATACGTATCAACATAATTACATGTTTTGAGACTTAACATAGAATAATTAAAATGATAAAATATACCTGCTACCACTGCTGGAAGAAGATGCAGCACGTTTCTTTCTTTCCTTTTCTCTACCCCTCTCTCTTTTACTTTCCTTATCTGTAGCCTCAGAATCGCTTTTACCTGTACTATCCTTTCGGCTTCGAGCCCTATACATAAAGCGGCAAATGGCGTATATACGTATATACATATACATACAGTATACAGAGGTTATATATTTTCAATGATTTTAAATGCAATCGTAGGAAAAAACATATTAATCGAAACTTTACTTACATTATAATATTCGTTAACGTCCTCTGATTAATTTAAGATCCAAGGAATACTTCTTCTTGTTAAGGTGTATTGTTCATTCTCTCTCTTCCTGCCAACAATGGTGAATGGCGGCGTTCAATCAAGGCCGCGTCCATGTGTCTTTCGTTAAAATACGATTAAATAAAATATATATATATTTTTATTTGTAATATTTCAGATTAAGTTACCATTAAATGAAATTAATTCGATTTTAATACAAATATAATATATATATACGGAAATTAATAATAATTGTTTTATAGTATTAAGCTTTATATATTGTGCACAAACATATGATTGGGTAAAGATAAAATGTCTTCGTTCTGATTGGTTGAAATGAAAATGACTTATATAAAAATGCTCTATGATAGGCTACTATATAAATAAAGCCTCGTTTTTATTGACTGCAATTGAAATAGCATGATTGCAAGTTTGATTCAAAATAATTAAAACAATAACTTTTTAACCATTTATTTACAAAGATGGTATTAATTCAATAATAACAATCGTATAAATCATTAATACGCATATTTATATTTTATTTTATAATTTTTTACTGATTAATTGATTTCAAAACCAATGAAATTTTGTATACATTTAATTAATATAACTACAAAATAATTGAAAATAATTATTTTTTAAGAATAATTATTAATGATTAAATAATATTTTCATGAAAAATAGAAAAGTTTGGTTAGAAATAATTAAAAGATAAGATTCGTCGAATTATCGAACACACCAATCAGAGCGATGGAATGGAAGAAAAAATTCTCTCTATTCACGTTATATATATAAGTCCTATATACATCTAGTTATACATATACGTATACATATACATATATATATGTCACAGAGAGTTAGGTGGTGTGTTCACGATTGTTGTAAGCATAAGCGACTAAATATTAATTACGTTACGAATGTTTTTGCCGGAGTAACATTCATGTGATGGAAGGTGTAATTAAGAACTTATCACGAATGACTAAAGTGAGAAAAAATGGGAGTCCTCGTAAATCATAGATCTTGCAACTTACAAACAAGTAGCACCGATGGACGCGGCCATGTTTCCTGGTAGCAGAAATCTTGCCCATTATTAATTCTTCTATTGTGAACCTAGAAGTTGGATTGTGCAGAATGCCGAAATGCGATGTGAAAACAAAATATGTACCAGCAATGTTCGCTTGGACGGTTCTATTAGGAGCTACGACACTTTTTTATTGTTTCCCGTGAGTAATGTGTTCAAGTTTATCCCTAGAGTGTCATTCGTCGGATCATTACATATACGGTTTTTACTTTTATTTACTTTCTATAAATTCTTGAAAAATATATATTATCGTTGACGATCACGTTTATTGTTATTTACAAATTATACATTTATGTTGGTATTGATCATACAAAACAGGTGTCGATATTATGTTCTTCGATGGGGTTTCCTGGTGCCAGCTTTTCAAGGAGTTATCTCTTTCTTTGTATTGACCAATTTTACACTGGCCACGTTTATGGATCCAGGTGTTATACCAAAAGGTATGTTGATATTATTAATGGTGAGTCATTGATACTTACTAGTCAATTTATAGATACGTATGTATTTATAATAAATTTTTAACTATACGATATGTTTCCTTTTAAGCACCTCCTGACGAAGACAGGGAGGATGATTTTAGAGCTCCATTGTATAAGAATGTTGAGATCAATGGTATTACTGTGCGTATGAAATGGTGTGTTACATGCAAATTTTATAGACCACCTCGTTGTTCTCATTGTAGTGTTTGCAACCATTGCATCGAAGTAAGATTTTATTTTTTATACATGAATATATAAAGTGTCCTCAAATTTATCGTCCAAACTGCGAGCAGTAATCTTGTCAATTATACTCTCGCAATTTGATCGATGAATCCTGAGATATTTTACATATAAATATATTTGTTACATTTACAGACATTCGATCATCACTGCCCGTGGGTCAACAATTGCATTGGCAGAAGAAATTACAGATTTTTTTTCTTCTTCCTTTTATCCCTTAGCCTTCATATGATTAGTATATTCGGACTTTGTCTTTATTTCATATTGGAACATCAAAAGCAATTGGGAGACGTTGACGCAATTATTTCGTATCCTTTAAACGATACAAATAATAATTAATTCTTGAAAGATTTCTTTTTTCAAGTATTATTAATATATTCCTTAATCGTAAACATAGGCTTGTGCTTATGGGTGTGATAATATTACTGTTTCTCCCAATTTTTGGATTAACAGGCTTTCACATAATACTTGTTTCTAGAGGACGAACAACTAATGAACAAGTAACAGGCAAGTTCAATGGAGGTTACAATCCTTTCTCGAAAGGATGTTTACAAAATTGTTGGTATACGCAATTTGGACCACAATACCCAAGGTAATATATTATACTGTCAATTAAATACTATTATGTATTAAGTAAATATATATATATATATATTTTGTTTTGTTTGTTCTTTAAACAAAATTTATTTATTTATTTATTTATTTTTACAGTTTAATTAAGCCTGATAAATATTCAGGAAAGCGACGAGGCGCGTGTACATCTGAGATATCAACCATAGACAGTGAGAACCAGGTAAAAACCTACATGGATAGCAGCAATGGTGTTAGAAATGCCAGTTCAAATGCTTACAATAAGGTAAGAGCTAGTGCAACAATGCTGAACAAAAAAAAAAAAGAAAAGAAATTCAAATTTCTCTCGCTTCTGTACAGAAAGAAAAAACTTATTAAAAGGCAAAATGTTCTCTTTTCCTTGGCATGCTTTTTTTAATGCTGTTCTATTGTGCGATGTGCTGCTTTATTTTACACTGTAGATGTGATACACGTTACACAAGTTTGAAAATTTCCTTAATTTACATTAGACTCCACTACATATCTCCTCTTTTTACAAATGTTTGTAATTGAACTTGTATAAGTTTAGCTTAATAAGCTTGGTTATTAATCTAACTACCATTGCATATGTTTATCCGTAATGTTATATTTCATTATAAAACAACAAATGCTTAGCTGTGAGTTCTCTTCCATATTTGAAACAAAAAAGAAACATTCATTATCAAAATTTCATCTAATCTTGTAATTTATGTCCTTAGAGTACTACAAGCACAAGTGAAGATTCCTTTTCCATTACCAATTTCCAATTCAGAATAGCAGAAAGGTGTTGATTTTATTTGTATATCTATTCCTGCCCATCCTAACTAATGCCTCTGCCTGCAGAATATTTACTATGTATGATTATTGTCATGAATATTATAATATTATAATATTGTTAATCATTTAAACGCACATTATCTAAAATATATATTGTAATTATCATTTATAGTTATCCCCTGGTCGTGATGGTTCCGATACAGATATGGAACCAACTGCATCTCAATCAGCAGATTGCGAGCCCACGCCTCCATTGCAAAGACATGGTTCTAAAAGCAATTTCTTTTTGCCACCCGTCGAAAGTAATGAATCTCCTAGGCATCCTCAACCACCGCAACATCGTCATCCAATTCATTATCCTAGAGGCAGTCCTCATCCAAAGCCAAGGTAATAATAATAATAAGAAGAAAAGATAATAAATGAAAACTGAGGCTCTACAGAAAGGTTTAATACATTTATTATAATTTGTCTAATTTTTTCGATAGGGGGATGAATGGATCACGTAGTCATACACCAGACCCATTATCACCGGAAGTAAGTGGTTCTCCTGCTACTGCTCCTCAACGAAATCAAGGTCAAGGAGGTGCTAGTCCAACAATGCAACAACGTATTAAAGTTATCGGAGTACCTACGCCACTTGCCATTTCCAGCCCTATACGCAGGTATGCTCAGATTCTTTAGCCATAATATCGGATCTAAACACGTCGTTGTGTCTACAAGAGAGCTCCCATCTTGGGGATATTTATCAAAAGTTTATTTTGAAAAATCAAAAAGTTTTATTAATATTACTTATATCTTAATAAAAATTTCCCCTCAAAAAAAAAAAAAGAAATGCTTATCAATAACTTTAATTTTGAAATAAAAATTGATTAATATTATTGAAATTAAAAATAAATTAAATAATTTGATTTACTCGATCCTAAGACTTTTTAAATTCTTCTCATTGCACAAAAATGATCTTGACATAGAGAGAGCAAGAGGGGGAAGCGCCACACTAGTAAATAGTTATATTGCATCTTTCAAGCACGCTGCCAATATAAAATGGATAATTTGTTTTTTTTTCTTTTTTTCTTATTAAACATATTTATATCGTCCGTCACCTTAAGTTTTAACAAAATTAAAAAAAAAAAAAAAAAGATATAACTCTCCTAATTATATTTCCCCTTTTCTATATTCTTTTTCTTCTCACTTTAAAAAAACTCACCCTCACTCTTGCTCTTATTACTATTATCCTACATTCTTTTTCTCACACGTATTCACTCTATTTTCTCACCTTCCTTCGATTAACCTTTCGAAGGAACAACCTGTCGAAAAGACGATTGTGTGTGTGTGCGCGCGATGTAGTTCACGATAAAATAGTAGAAGGTTAGTCTCTCTGCATGAATACATACTACGAGATCTATGGTATATAGATAAGTTTGTGTCCCACTGCAGGGGGTGGTAACTGCAAGGAGCTGCTCTCTGCCATCATGTTGCAACCTACTGCAGGTAAACACGAACTTCATCCCACGAGGAAATATCGTAGTTTAAAATTGTGCTTTCTTGCATAATGGTTTTATAAGGATTGCATTTTAAGAAAAAAAAAAAAAGAAACAAACAAAAAAAAAATATATATATATATATTTTTACCCAATTAAAACATTTTTTGAACAAAAAAAAAAAAAAAATATACCAAAACAAGTTCTTTTACATACTACACGTACAAACACAACATGTATACACGCTCAAACAACACACGCATATACACATAGCCACATGAACACACACAAGCGACAAGCACGTTGTACACTTACATGTATTTCTTAGGTTCGCTATATGTTTTACTTTCCTTCGATAGATGCTAATTTCTTAACAGGAATGATGCGCTGCTCTCTCTCCTGTATGTCTCGCCAGAGCCGTATTTGTATGGCTACAATGCTCAGCACTCGCATATATTATTAAATATTGGTTCACTGTACTGTGCATTTGTCGATTATATCAACATTCATTTAACATACCATCGTCCGATTAGGCTCAGAAACCGAAACGGTCAATCTATGTTACAGATCTAATCCAGGTACACCGACGCAGGTACGTCGGCCGGACTTTATAGGAGTGAAAGAAACACCAACCTATTATGACGTACAACAGGGAAATAATATTGGAATTGGTGGTGGCGGTGGAGTTACTGTTGTTACCGGTTATAGTCCTCAACGACGTTTTTTATCGGAAAGCGAGCTTATCCATGCCGATCATTCTTATTCGAGAACCAACAATACCGTTGACAACATTAGAGAACTTGCAGGTTCGCCACAGCGTGGTGCATATACGTGGAAAGATAATTCACCTGGTAGCTACCAAGTAATGGGAGGAAATATATCATCATCGACAAACACGGGAGCAGCAGCAGCAGCAGCAGCGGCAGCAGCGGCAGCAGTAGCAGCAACCCATCAATCTCCTTCTCAAAGACCACCACCACCTTATGATTATTATCGTTCTAATCCAACTAGTCCAACTCAACAATCTTATACAACTGCTCCAAGAGCAGCTTATCATCCAGCTATGAGAGGTGGCGTACCAGTCTTCCCACCCCATCAGCCGCATCAACAATCGCCGCAAGTTAAAAGAAAAGCTGTTATGGCAACGCCAACAACACCTACTTCTGGCGATACCAGACGTAGACCTATGTCATTTGTTAGAGCATTAGAAATGACGGACTCTATGGAAATGGTATCTGCTCCTAACGATCCAAGATCGCAAAGACCTACCACACCAACACCAGATCGAGCAAGTGTTTACGATATGAGTTACGAGATATCCGTATAGCCCATCTTTCCAGTCTCCGTACAATCCTGCCGTTGGACGGAGAGAGTGCAGATATTGCTACCCTTATGCGTCTCTCGTTCAAATCAAGAAGGAACGTACATTACTTACAATATATCCGTCTAAAGGAAAACAAACAAACAAGAAAGCAAACAGCAGCAGCAACATTATTGTACGTTGATATCGAAAATAACATCAACTACATTAAATCCTATTGGTCCAGTCTCTTACATACATATGATCACTTTTCATGTATATTCTTTATACACTAACGCTAACCGAGGAACTATATTATTTTCTTCGAGAGACTAGAGTTAGCGTTACCACGTAAATTATATTATATTTGTAAAATCGGTAATTACACGATAACGATGATGATGATAATGATTATGATGATGATGATGATGATGATAATAATAATAATGAGGATGAATAACAATATCTATAATACTAAAAAAAATAATGATCGAATAATGATTATGATTACGATGACGACTATGATGGTGATGATGATGATGATGGTGGTGGTGGTGATGATAATTATAACAATGATGAGTGTGTGAAAATTATTATATAATATAATAAAGGCGGCTAGTTTAGAGCCATAAGTAATGTTACAGTAATCGACGCGAATATTTTAAAGAGAATGAAAAAGAAAGAGAAGAGAAGATAAGAGAAGAGAAAAAGAAAAGATGACAGAATAATACCGAATTATTTTCCATTGCGAACTCGCATACCAAATAGAATGTAATATCGTACGGAGAAATACATTTATTCTCCGTTCCATCATTTTTGGGACTTTTACGAAAATATAACGTAAACTATATATATATATATATATATATACATGTATATATACATATGTATATATATGTATATATACATATATATATATTCATACATATATATGTATATATATTTAAAAAAAAACGCGATAAGTTAGTCGCGTTATTAAAGAAAATTCTGTGTAAAATAATCGTGAAATGTGTAGTAAAATTTTTAATATACATATATATATATTTATATATATATATACATATGCATATGAATATAATACATATGTATACGTATATATATACATATATATATTTAACAATATTTATACGTAAATGATAAATATAAGACTTTATATAATTTCACCTATATATATTTGTTATGGATCCACATCATTTTATTATGTACGTGCCCAACTTATAAGACTTTTGATTTTTATGAAAAAAAAAAAAAAAAAGAAAATGAAGTAACAAAAAAAATACATATGGGGAAAGAAAAGTCAAACGAACAAACAAACAAACAAACGAAGCATACAAAGTAGAATGTGGAAAAAAAAAACCAGAAAATTTTTGTGAGTGTGTAAGAGAAAGTATGCGAACGAATGTGTCCTACACCATACATACACATAAACACAACACACCGTGGCGAGAATTTGGAAGTTAAAAAAATACAGAGGAAAAAAAATAAGACCATAAAAGACACATACAGTTTTTAGGTATATAAATAAAAATACATACAGCATATGTCTCGCTAAATATATACATATATATAAACATATACATATACACATACACCGAGTAAATGCTACTATGAAAAGAAAAAAAAAGAAAGAAAACAAAACGATTTGTACTATACACAATGTCGCGTTTATTAATTGATACATTAATTAATCACTTAATTAATTATTATTATTATTCATTGCCGTTACATTATTATTATTACATTTGTAACATTATCTTAACTTTTGGCAAACTGTATATGTCAATTTTCGACATATATATATATGTATATGTGAGAAAGGATTGATACACACAAGAACAGACTGTAAAGTTATCGCTAAAGGAGAAAAAAAAAAAAAAGAAAAGAAAATACCTTTGCATAAACGCACTTCGTTTATAATGGAATCGATAATTAACGTACTATTTCATAGCACATATCGTTCTGCTAAATAACGATGATAAAAAGAACATCGAAATTTTCTAATTGTCAAATTTTCATTAATATATATGTGTATATACATATGCATATTGTACTGTCCAACTTTGAACGAAAGATCCCTGTACTCTGGGAGCTTTCTTTTCACAGGATAGATAGAGTACATAATATTTTCATGAATATACATATATATATATATATATGTATTATATATGTTTGTTATTTGACAAAAAGAAAACTATTCAAGCATTGTAAGAATTCCTTCCATGTTAAAACGCTTTTTAAAAAAAGAAACAAGAGAATGTGTTGTTGCCCGCCGTCTTTAAAGATTTAGCTTCCATATATTCATTTTTATATTTCAAAGAGAGAGAGACAAAAAAAAAAAAGAGATCTGTGCCAAATTTCCACTCTCCACACCACTTCTCAAATCGCCCCGAAACCGCCCTTACTTTGTATTAGGACAAAAATCGGTATATAGGCCCGGTTGCACCACTTTTACTAGAAATTTAAGTGATGAGACCCTTTTAACACGTTGACTGCCACGCGCGTTTACAGTGAAATCTCCTTCAGGCCATGCGTACCACCGCTTTACGTAGCGTATTGTGCTGGGTATTCCCACCAATATTTTCAAAATGCGAAGAATAACTTCGTTTGTTTCCGTGGTATGATGCTCGGTCATTTATTTTCATAACTTCGCATTTGTTTCTTATTTCGCCACTGTATAGGATCAGTTTGACTCTTTGCCGAGTAACGAGCGGTATAACTTAAAATCTCTACCCTAATTCGTTGAAATGTCGAAAAGGAAAAGGGAAAACTTAATTGTTAGAGAGTCAAATAGCAATGAACAAGAAAGCTTTTACGAGGTTTACACAAATTCAAATAGCAGCGATGAGGAAGAGAAATCAGATTTCCTAGAAATAGGAATGTAAATAGAATTACATCATCTGATTCCGATTCGGATACCGATCAGTGCAATGATAGTGATACTGAATACAATGAAAATTCAATTGACGAGATTTTGCAAGAATTGATCATTGATGAAGACAGAGAAGGACTGATGATACCGACGAAAATACAATTGAATTTGGCGAATGGAATGAATTTAGTAGTCGGGCAGAAGTCATTTATATTAATAAATATAGTTTATATTAAATATAATACTCAATAGTTTTGTTACTTACTCTGCGAAATATCTTTTCAAACAAATACGAACGTTCTGCGCAAGTAATTAAATAAGTCGTCACCCTAATACGGGTGACGCGGCCCGATCGGAAACTTTACTGTCACCCGAATATGGGTGACGTGACAGTCAACGTGTTAATGGAAAAAAAAAATAATAATAATAATAATAAAATAATAATAATCATAATAATAATAACAATAACGATAATAATAAAGGCACGCCTTAATAACGAGCTAGAACGTCATAGTTTTTAGCAAATGTTTGTTTTATATTTTTTTTTTTGTTATTCTTTTCTTTTTTAATTTTTCTTTTTTAAATGCTTCACTTGAATTTGCAGTGAAGATAGTGCAATCCCCTAGACGACCATAGTTTTATTAGTGTCATTATTATTAAAATGATGCACTTTAAAAGAGATAGAGAGGAGAGAAGAAGAGGATGAGGAAGAGGAAGAGGAATATGAACACGACAACGGTACAACACACAATAAAAAAATAAAATAAAAAAGAGAGAGAGAGAAGAAATAATATTGATTAAGAAAAAACAAAAAAAAAAAAATAACTTTAATGCATAAGATTTGTGACGAATGTTTAGTGTTTATAAAACTTGGTGTACTTGTACATAAAACAAAAAATACTGCTCGTTATTATCACTTAAATGTACATATACATTTCGGTACTTACGTATCGTCTACGAAATAAAAGTCATGAAAATATAGTTCATTATCGTATATATCTATTTGTAATTAAATTAGATAATTTGTAAACCGTTTAACTTATTATTCGAATTTGTTTGGTCGGTGTCGCGTTAAGTCGATTTTTGAATTCGCCGCCAAAAGTACGAATGTTCGTCAAAGCATATCGAGAGATCGAATATTTTTCGATATATGTATCAAATGTATTTAATAATTTCAATATCGTGTTAAATCAATTATTCAAATTTACCATTATTGAAAATACGGGTGTTCGTAAAAACATTTCGAAAGATTCGTCGAATATTTATCAGTATATATACATATATATATCAAATATATTTAATAATTTCAGTGTCACGTTAAATTATTATTTGAATTTGCCGCTAACGTTCGTAAAAGCATTTTGAAAAATTCATCGATTATTTCTTCGCTCATTATTGATTTATATTTGTTCATATTTATAGAATATATTTAATAATCAATTTGTTTTAGAGAAAGAGAATTTTTTAATTATAAGGATGTATATGTTTTTTATTTAAAAAAAAAGAAAAAAAAAATTATTTGATTAAAAACGAAATTGAATATATGAGTTCACGATTCTTTCGCATAGATGGCACTGATGCGCGCCGTTGTCAAGTTCGACGAACGCTATCTAAACTAGTGTTGTGATGGAGACTAAAATGAAAGTAGCATAGCGGTAACCGTAGTACACTGTATATTAATTATTTTAAACACTTCTAATTATTTATATATATATATATATATATAAAAAGAAAAAAAATCCTTATGATAAAATCTAAATTAAAAAGAACAATGTTATTTACTTTCGAAATATAACCAATTTTATTTCTAAAAATGAGACTCCAAAAGATCATGTTAAACGTTATCTGGGTAATTTAGGAAAATGATGAAGTCGACAAGTATTAAACTTGTGTTGAGTGTTGACCTAAAAATGGACCTTGAATTTTTATAATGCGAATGTTATCTATTATCAAGTAAAAAAACGAAGAAAAAGTGAGAAAGAAAGAAAGAGAGAGAGAGAGAGAGTGAAAGAAGGAGAGTAAGAGTGAGAGAAAGATACAGAGAGGAGAGAGAGGAGAGAGAGAGAGAGAGAGTGAGAGAGAGAAGGAGAAAGAGCACATCGAACTTCAAAGATCGGTTGTGCTCTTAGTTTAGAGTATTTTGTTAATCATCGTGACGAGGTGCGATGAAGTAAAGCTGGAGGATGATGGGCGATCAGTTTCGTAGTAAAGTGGAGCAGTACTCGCCAAAGTCATCACCGAGGGGTGCACGTTCCCCTGTTGTTTCTCGCCAAGACTCGACAGGGACCCTCAAAACGACGATTTCCCTCGGAAAAAATCCTTCCATCGTCCACAGTGGTCCTTTTTATTTAATGAAGGAACCACCTGGTAATCATACGTATTATTACAATTTTGATTCATTCCTTATTCGTTACAATTGGATCTCGTTGTTTATTCTCATTGTATATACGATTAAGTACTCTTAAAATAAAATTGACAAAATTTCAAACACACGCTTAGTACGCAGTCACAGTGGTACGCATTCAGATTTGATTTCTTAGTTTTCTGTTATTCGGTTACTAATTACTTTATCATAGTTATTTTATTCTATTACTATAGTTTGTCATTTATTAATCTATGTTTCGCAGTAGTGTTATTCGTATAACAAAATAGACAAATGTCAGTTTTACATTTGGATTAGATTTTATTACAAATTGGCAAGAATTTTTTAGGTAACAATTGTATATACTATTAGGTTGATCGAAAAGAGTTTTTACTTAATTCTAAGAAAAATTTGTTTTTATATTTAAAATATTCATTTAATATATATATATATATATATGTCTAACGTTTTTCTGGCACTGTTTTTCCAAGAAATGTCAGCGTAATTTATCCAAGTTAATAAGAAAATAATGTTATATAAACATAGGTTATTTAAAGATTTATTAAAAAGTTATTTTTGTGCATAAAATACGCTGACACTATTTGACCAGGGAAATTTCAGACATCGTTTATATTTATAAAAAATATTCATTTCAATTCTATATCAAAATTCGCTTTTCAAATTCTAAAACAAGCATTCATATGAAAAATCTTATGACGAGGTCTGATTGTACTACAATTGAAATATTAAAAAATTTAATTTTAATGAATAATTTTTACAATTGTGTGTAACTATTTAATGGATGAATTAATTTTTAGGGGAGAGCGAACTTACTGGAGCAACGAATTTGATGGCATATTATGGTCTAGAACATTCCTACAGTAAATTTAGCGGTAAAAAGCTCAAAGAACAATTATCTTCGTTTCTTCCTAATTTACCTGGCAATATCGATACACCTGGTCATCAAGATAATAGGTAAGATAATAAATGTTTATTTATTCAGCATGTAATTAATGTAGTTATATTCATAATTTTATATTCCGCAGTTCATTAAGGTCCGTAATAGAGAAACCTCCAATTGGTGGTAAAGAATTATTACCACTGACTAGTGTGCAATTAGCTGGTTTTAGATTACATCCGGGACCAGTAAGATCTCGTTATTCATTATTTATTATTTATTTGTTTATCATTATGAAGAAAATAATTGTCACTATTGTTAATTTTCCCTTATTCTTTTCTATTTTTTTAGTTACCC
The DNA here is from genome assembly GCA_023678865.1 of Polistes exclamans. Lineage (NCBI taxonomy): Eukaryota > Metazoa > Arthropoda > Insecta > Hymenoptera > Vespidae > Polistes > Polistes exclamans. Next base: position 207,775 of record JACGWG010000040.1, read on the forward strand.
GAGCAATACAGATATGTAAATCAAGCACCACAAAAGAAACATAAGAACAAACATAAAAAGCATAAACACAAACCTGGTGAGATACCAACCGGACAAGAAACAGCTACCACCGATATCAGCAGTTCGGATACACACGAAAAGAAACATAAAAAACAGAAAAGACACGACGAAGAGAAAGAAGCAAGAAAGAAAAGGAAAAAGGAGAAAAAGAGGAAAAAACAAAAACACAGTCCGGAACACACCGGTGGGCTCACACCTTCTCAGCATTCCAATTCGTGATCTCTAAATTGTGAAATAACATTTTTAAAATCCGTCGTCATTCTAATTGATGCAAATGAGTTAATTCTATATATTTTCACTTTATACGTATATACGTACGCGTCATCATATTAATAAATGTTTACACCGTTTGTATATAATCAATATTTTGTGATCTTAGGGTTTATTCGATAGTCAAATCGATAAGCAACGTTTGAATTTGTTTTGTACAGTTTCTTTTATTATTCATCTTTGTTTTGATTGCGTCGCATTGAAAGTAATTTAAAACAACAGTTTATATATATATATATCATGTAGTTTTAAATTATTTTTAAATAATATCATTTTGATCTTTCATTCAAAGTTGTTGTACAGGATTATATCTGATATAAGAGTATTATAAAAAAACAAAAAAATTCATTCTTTAAAAATTTTTTTTGTCAATTGATGATTCTCCTTTGTGCATCCAATTGACTGTTTTAAATAAATAATCGCATACGAAGAGAGCGTATCTTTAAAATATATTAATTAATTTTCAAGTGTATGTATAGTATTTATATAAACGCGAAGATAAAAGTATAATTTAATAATCTTTCAACAATATTTCATTATCTTTAACACCGACCCATAATTATATTTATAAATATAACCTAATTCTTTAGTTATATAAAATAATTGAAGAAAATCCTCTCAAAAAAATATAAAAAGATAATTATTTGTACATTTGAATATATATATATAACAAATAAGAAAAAAAGGGCCAACAAGTATCTCATTTTTAATATGATTTATAATTCGAAGAACGGAAACAGTTACTCGAAAGTTTTCAATCAATCAGAATCCAGGTTAAATCAAGTACGAGTTTAATTAAAACTGTAAAATAATAAAAATTTTTTAAACTAACCAAATATATTGTAAATATTGTATTATTAATGATTCTAATTTTTATTTATTAATATTAGATTATATATGATTTGTGTTTAAACAATTGTAAATTGTATATATCATATTTATAACTAAACAGTATTGAATATGATTAGAGTTGCTGATTCGAGTTATGAGTACTTCCGGTAACATCAGTAACTTCCGTTAGTGAAGGAGAGCTCTGTTCCAGTTTTGCGACAACACCTGAAACGATAGTGATCGTTGTAGGCGGTTAATTTCCCGCCATTACTTGCTATTTTTAACAAAACTGGAGATTGTTCCCTATCCACTATGACGGATAATCGTAAGTGGTTTTATTTTATTAATAACAATAATAAATATTATTTTAGATTCACTTAAAAATTTCTTATTGATTTTATTCGAAAATATTCGACCATTGAATTATATGTTCCACATTTGAAGGGAACACGAATGACGCTCAATGAAACGAACATTCAATATGAAAAAGAATCCAAAAGAATCCATAATTTAACCATTAAATTAAATTATAATATTCATACGTTAGAAATAAACATAGTTTTATTTAACATTATTTTAATTATTGATATAAGTTTGATAGATGCGATTACGTTATATATAGTCATTTGTACAGTATCACGTTATTGTAACTCTTAATTAGTATTTATATCAATCGATATTCAATATACACGTTTTATCGTTTTCTCTTTGTTTTCTTTTTTTTTTTTTTTTTTTTTAAATTATTTATTTATCTACACACAATGATTGATTTGTATTTTATCATAATGGGCGTGTTTTATTTAAAAAAAAATGTATTATCAGTCATATATTTATCTTCAGTTGATACTACTTGTTATAAACAATTAGTAATTCTTTAAATATATCTCTAGATAAGTATTTTTTTTTTCTATATGTATGTAAATATATGAATGTAATTGTGTAAATAAAACAATTGTAATTTGTAGAGTATTCGAGTTACCAACAACAGGGGTACAATCAATACAGTCAACCCCCTCCGACAGCAGGACAGGATACATCTTATCCACCACCTTCTACCGGTGGTGGTAATTACAATCAATATAGTCAACCCCCTCCTAATACCGGAGCTGGTTATGGGAATTATAATGCTTACAATACCGGAGGTGGCCAAGATTACAATCAATCACCTGGTCAAAGCGGTTATGGACAAAACAGTTACAGTGGCAGCAATTCTGGTAACAGCGGTAGTGGAAGTTATGGAGGAGGAGGAGGAGGAGGAAGTTACAGTCATGGAGGAAGCAGTAACAGCGGTGGTGGTGGATACAATCGTAGCAACTCTAGTGGAGGATACGGTGGAGGTATTAATTTCAATTACATTAACAATATTTAACATTGAACAAAAATTGTCTTATATAAACACCAACAACATTGTAAAACTATGTAAATGTTGTATTGTAGGCCAAGGTGGCGGAGGAGGTAGATATGGGGATCGTGGAGGATATGGAGACCGCTCTGGTGGAGGATACAAGTAAGTATATTTAAGATTTTATCTAATACACTACAAAGAAAAAAAAGAAATAAGAGCGTAAAGAAAAAAAAACTGTAATGCCAACAGCATACCTAAGGCTTATACATATGATATCTATTCAACGAGGAGGTAATTCTGTTTTTTTTTTTACTACTAAAAAAGGTATGGAATTTAATTCTTAATGAAAGTCTTATGACGAACTGTTTTGTGTTTGAGAAAAAAAAAAAGAAAAAAAGCAAAAAAAAAAAAAGAACAACTCATCTCTTGTGTCTTTGCAAAAAATAAAAAAAAAAATGGTCTCATGCCCGATTGGGCGTTAATATGTTTGAAGTATGCCTACAGGTTTAACACAGGTATAACTGGTAAAAGTAAAGGTAATTAACAGGTTGTATATGACAATTGACGTAAAATGATATACGCTGTGTATGTTTTTTATTAAAACTACATAGCCCAAGTTGGTTCTGCATTATTTATATATATATATTGAGATATATCAAATAATATGTTTAATATATGCGTATACACGTATTATACGTATGGTCCTCCAAGTTTGGTATATGTATATTTCGTACATATACGTATATATACATACATACATATATATACACGTAGAAGTTTATTATTATTAATGAACATAAGCGGTTGAGATACTGCCACTGGAGCCACTGTTAGGTACTTGCAGCTAATTATAATATACTAGTAATTAAAAACTGACAGTTATGGGTTGTTGTTATTGTTGTTCTTGTTGTTGTTGTTATTATTATTATATTATGATTATTATTATTTAAAAAAGAAAAAACAGTCCATTATAAGAGACACTGTGTTGATTTATGTCTGCTGGCTGGCTGACGGTGTTTAATAATAAATCATGGGGATTGTAATCTATTTAGGACACGATAAACAGGGCTTTTTGACATTATTCTTTGTTTTTTTGTTTTTTATTTTTTTTTTTTGTTTAATAATATGTCTTGCTTTTTACTTTTATATACATTATTATATATATATATATATATATATAAATGTTTAAGTAATGTACGAGAATTATCATTTTTGATTCTTTTTTTTTAGATATTTTTTTTTCTCAAAGTAGTTTACCATTTAATCGGGTATGGGGAAAGAAAAAAAATAAGATAACTTGTACATTAACTTAGCTTTTTGTATCGTTAAGATTTTTCAATTCTTTATACTTATCGATAGTCAAATATTTTCATATAAAAATATATACATATATATTTCTAGTTAAACTCTAAGAGAAAAAGAAAGATCTAAATTTAATATTTGAGAAGTAGATTATTGAAAATATTATTTTTAGCTGAGCCATTATTATAAACGCATTACAAAAACATTTAAGTATCTATTTTTGGCCAACATTATTTGATTGTGTAAAGATTTGTTGTATCTATCTCTTTTTATCTCTTTCTATCTCTATTTTTCTCTCTCTCTCTCTCTCTCTCTCTCTTTCTCTATCTATCTATCTCTATCTTTTTTTCTGTGTGTATGACATGACTGACGGACGTAACATTTACATTTACAAATATTATTATTATTATTATTATTTTTGTTTTTATTTTTATTATTATCATTATTATTATTATTATTATTATTATTATTATTATTATTATTAGCTGTTTTAAACAAAAAAAAAAAAAAAAAAGAAATAATATGGTGACTACAGACATTTAGACAGTAGGTACATCAAGAAGAAAGATGGCGAGCACAACATTTGATTCGCCATGCATCGATTGATCAATCAGTCTGTCCATGAGTCGACTCATTGGTATATCTGCTTCTGTGTTTTAGCAGTGGCGGTGGCCGAGGTGGTTATAACAAAGGTAAATGCACCAGACTGTCTGTACTAGTCTGGTGCTATTCACGCTTTCACTCTAATATTTACAATATCTAAATACTCGGTTACTTATATGAAAGGGCTGCTCTGCAACATTGTTAGGTTCATATATATATATATATGTATTTTATATTATCTTTATATACATTATATATATATATATATATATATATAACAACGTTATATAACAAAAAATTATATATAAAATATACTTCAATATTTATTAATCGTGAGAAGAAAAAGAATATATGTAACACTCCTCTGTGGTAAAACGCAATATTATTTTAATCACCAATTGCTTTTTGTTGCTTAAATTTATTTATTTAAAAAGAAAATAAAAAACAGAACGATAGATTATAATCTGCTTAAACAATTTGAAATGTTAAGTAATCGCGTTGTACTACTTTTCATTATAATCAAATATTTTTCTAATGTTCTCTATACTTCAATATATACGAAAACCATTATAGTTGCATGCAGTATCTAATAAGTTAATTTAATGACTAATCATTCAGTAAACTTTTGTAATTATCTTTCGTATAATTCATTTGAATAAAATTATATACGTTAATGATAAATATTATCTAATTGTATACTTGCATATTTCAATATCATTGAGATCCTTGATTAAAAAATAAATACAAAAGGCAACTGGTGAAATTGATTTTAATAATAATAATAATAATAATAATAAAAATAATAATAGTAATAATATTATTACAGAAATAATTGAATTTCTTAGAAAGGATGTTGCAGGACAGGTTTGTTGTTGTTGAAGGGTGAAAAGAAATAATGTTGCAGCCCTTTTATATGTTAAGCTGCAACCTTGTGTTACTTACATACTATTATACAACTGATAAGGGTTTTTAGGGTTCAGAGAGTATTAGTATAATTATTTGGTATATGAAGAGATGGATCTGTGGAAACGAGAAAGTATTCTCATATCTACAAGAAACAGAAAAAAAAAAAAAAAAAACTTATGTGCTGTGAAAGAGGTTTTTAAGAATATATATTTGTAATATTATTTCAACAAAAGTAAAAGTTGAAAATATATATATATATATATTATATTATATTATATATACACACATATATATATATATATAAAAAAAAATAATGAAAAATCGCAATACAGGAACTTGCGTTTGTGTCGTTAACGAAAATACTATATATAAAAAAAGAAAGAAAGAATTTTTTTTTTTTGAAGAGGGTGCATAAAAGCGAAAGTGTTCACGAAAGCATAGCTCCGTTTTATACGGACTGATATTTCTCTGATAAATTTTATTACAAAAGAGAAAGAAATTATTCATATTTAGGACTACGTACATGTGCATAATTCTTTTTTAATTTTTTTTTTTTTTTTTATTATTATTTTTTTTATGTTTTCTTTTTAATTGTTTTTTTTTTTTTTTTTAATCGTTACCATATAGTAAAACATACAAACAATTCTCTTTAGAATCCATTGGAAGAGATTTTCATGATATTCTTTTTTTATTTTTGTAAATATACCTAGCGCCCCTCTCTGTGTGTAAAAAAAAAAAGAGAGCAGCGTGTCTAACACTCCCCCCGACAGCACATTAAGTTAATAATTATTATTTAAGATTGGTAGAAAATCAAAATTATTTATCGAATAACATAGTAATACTTTACAGGTTTATAATTAATAAACGGATGGCAATGCTGCTTGTTGACATTATTATTATTATTATTATTATTATCATTATTATTATTATTATTATTATTATTATTATTATTATTATTATTGTTATTATTATTATCGTTATTATTATTATTATTATTATCATCATCATTGATAGAGAGAAAAGAGGCATATATATATTAATGCTATTTGTTCTTTCATGTAGTCGTTGGTAATAGTGAGGTACACAAACGTATAAAATAAATAGGAAAATTTGAGGAGCAATTTTCTAAATCCCATATATTTGCGAGCATTAATATTATATATATATATAATAGTGTTCCATTACTTGAGATGATATATAAGGAAAATGCATGCTGAAAAGTGGTTGAAACAATTATTATTACGATCATAATTATTATTATTATTATTATTATATTTATTATTATTATATTTATTATTATTATTATATTTATTATTATATTTATTAATATTACTATTACTACTATTATTATTTATGATTAGACAGAAATTACTTATATGAGTATTTAAAACTGATAGATCAAATAATATATACAAAAGTTATTGGTAGAAGTTCATTTAATTATCATAGTAATAATAGCTAATTGAATTTAACAATTCCTGTCTTGTGGTTTATTTAAAAAGAAAAATAAGATAAAATAAATAAGAAACAACGAGGAAATAAATTTTAATCTTTAATTTGGATAGAGAGATACGACACTTTTTAATATATTATTATTTTTATATTATTATTATATTAATTATTATTATTATTTATTATTATTATTATTATTTATTATTATTATTATTATTATTATTATTATTATTATTATTATTATTATTATTATTATTATTATTATTATTATTATAGATTAGAATTGAGTAGTAGATTTAGGGCCAAGTAGAGTCGATAATACTACCTTTTACACTTAAGAATATTTATCAGAGCAGATTTTAATTTTATTTACATTCCAGGGGGCTACGGTGACCGTAACAGTGGTGGTGATGGAATGGTCGTGCAAGAAGATACCATTTTCGTGTCTGGAATGGATCCATCTATTTCAGAAGACGAAATTTGTGAACATTTCGGAGCTATTGGATTAATTAAAGTGAGTCTTTACATCCAAAGATATAATATAAAATCTAATAAAATTGATCATATATAAATAATTTAATTGAAATATTTTATTAAAGCACGATAAACGTACTGGGAAAGCAAAAGTGTGGATGTACAAAGATAAAAATACTGGAAAATCTAAAGGAGAGGCAACTGTAACTTACGATGATCAAAACGCTGCGCTCTCGGCCATAAAATGGTTCGACGGAAAGGATTTCAAGGGTTGTAAAATTAAAGTACAAATAGCACAGCATAAGAGTAGTTGGCAAGGTAATCGTAGCAGTGGTGGTCGTGGAAGCGGTGGCAGAGGAAGAGGAGGTGGTGGATTTGGTGGACGTGGAGGAGGTGGTGATAGAGATGATCATTATCGTGGCGGTGGTGGTGGTGGTGGTGATGATCGTCGTGATGGTGGAGGACGTGGTGGTGATTGGAGGTTCGTTAATATTACTAATTAATTAATTATTCTTTTAGATAGAATATAAATATATTGATATCATTACCTAAATGATTAATAATAATTTGTTGCTTAACAATTAATTATTCTTAATTTTCTTTCAATTTAGGTGTCCAAATCCAGACTGTGGTAACACAAACTTCGCTTGGCGAGATCACTGCAATCTCTGTAAAAGTTCTAAACCAGAAGGAGCTGGTAGCGGAGGTGGTGGCGGTGGTGGTGGCGGCGGTGGCGGTGGTGGTGGCGGAAGAGGAGGTGGTGGCCGTGGAGGAGGTGATCGAGGCAGTCGTGGTGGATTCCGAAGTGACAGGGGTGGTGGCCGAGGAGGAGATAGAGGAGGAAGAGGTGGAGGATTTCGTGGTGGCGACAGAGGTAGAGGAGGTGGACGCGGCGGACCAATGAGAGGAGTTGGCGGGTATGTTATTAAATCTTTTTCTTTTTTTTTTTTTTTTATATAACATTATTTTCGCCCATCATTTTTGTAATTTTTTTTTTATATAAATATGGTGCATTTTTATTTTATTTCAGACGTGGAGATAGAGACAGAGACCGTCAACGACCTTATTAAATTTGTATTCATCTAACAATTTGAAATGCGTTGTTTTATTAACAACAGTCTATACATACATAAATACGTACAGAAAATTCCTTTCCCTCTCACACAAACATACACACACATACAGTGTATAGACATTATATAAATATTTTGTACGCACTCTTCTTGGAGTTATGTACATTATTTCTCGACAAAAAAAAAATAATCATGACGGATTATGTCATTACCATTCAGTTTTGTCACATAGTTTTTATATTCACTAAAGAAAAAAAAAAAGAAGAAGAAGAAGAAGAAGAAAAAGAAGAGGATTAGAATTATGTAATGAGGCTACATCTACGTTTTACATTTCATGCAAATAATAATAACCTTCCATGTAAAGTTAATTTTTAATAAATAAGACATTAGTCTAGTAAATATTAAAAAAATAAAGTATAAAAAAAAAATATGTGCGGTAAATATCTTCTATTTTTAACTTATATTCATTTATATGTATATTTAATATTACACTTTGGAACTATTAGACTCGTCAAAGTATAATTTGTTTAACAGTGTAATAATTAAATTCTAAACACCGTAACAATAAGATTCCGAATATTGAAATGGTACAATAAAAAAGATTTCATAAGTTGTAAGATTATAACTACAAACTGCAGCAATGTAAGTTTGGATTATTGTTACTCATACGACGATAAATTTAATCTTTAAAGCTACTGCATGATTTTTCGTGACACTGTATTTTTGTATGGTAATGCCTCTACACTGACTGCATGTGATTAATAGCACAAAAAAGTTGGCATATACTTCACCTAAAAAAACTTGTTGCAGAATCGCAACTGCAGAAAAAAATAAAAATATTTACCTATTGTTTATATACTATGAACGATTAATATTAATTAATATTATTACGATAATAATATTAATAATTATATATATATATATATATATATATTTTTAAACGACTTTATCGACCGATACGTCGGTCGGTAATCGGTGCTTCATGATAGTTGTTGTATTACTCTCTAGAGGGTACCACTGATTTTAAAATTCCAATATGGCCCCGGAAGTTTTATATCGAATTTTAAATGTCACAATTTAATGGAAAAAATCGTGATAATGCAAGTGATTTCAAATTGTGTTTTTTGCATTTAATCTCGTAATTGTTTAATTCTGACGTAATAGAAATTTCACGTAACGGTAATGATTAAAAACATCTTTAATATTAGATTTTGTCAAAGTGAGTCAATCATTTCAAAGTGTTTTTGCTTCACAAAATAATTTATATATATATATACTTCTATATGAACAAAAGAAAAATTATTATATATCAGATATTTTCTATTGTAGATAATATATCTAAGAACATATTATTACAAAAAATGAATAATATAACCCAAACAAAACCGATAGAGTCATCGATAAGAAAGAAACTGAAAGAATCATTAGACCCATATTTCATTGATGTCATTAATGAATCTTATATGCACAATGTACCTAAAGGCTCGGAAACACATTTTAAAGTAATTGTTATATCCGAACAATTCAACAACAAACCTTTGCTTACGGTAAGAATACACCATTGATCTCTTGCGCTATGATTTAATAAACTGAGCTGCGTGCCATATTCGGTGCTATACTTCTTACTTTTTATATTTGGCTCATAAGATTTTTCAAATTCAGGATGTCTTGTAATTAGTGATACAAACAAGCAGCAAGCAAAACAAAAGAGTGATATTTGAAATATCCAAAAGTAGTAAAATAGCAAAAGGAAACAAAGCCTTGTAAGAATTAATTGTATTTTACATTTTCAATTAAATTTTTCATATATAATCCAACCTCTTATGTTTGCTTACACCATCAGTTACAAGATACCCTGTATACTTCAATAAAATTGCTATACTTAGGTCGACGAAATAAATAAGATGTATTAAATATAATTTCTATATTATTCAATCAATTTATTTTTATTATAAATCATTATAAATATTAGATAATATTTAATTTGATTCAGCGTCACCGTATGGTACATGATTTATTAAAACTTGAATTACAACATGATATACACGCGCTTTCCATCATAGTAAGTTTTCATTATTTATATATAATACTTTTAAAATGTTGAAATATGATTGATTGATTGATTGATTGATTTATTTATTTCGTTTCTAATTATTAAAATAATCTTGTTTAAAACAAAAAGGCTAAGACACCCGAACAATGGGAAGAAAGTGACAAAACTTTAACGTCCAGTCCTGCTTGCAGAGGAGGTTTCGGAAAGTAATGATTATATTGTATATGAAATAGTACGTAAAAAGATAGTATATAATATTTCATACGATAATTGAAATATATATCTACCAAATAAAATTCAATAAAATATAATTTTAAAGAACAGATCATAATTATTAAAAAAAAAAAAAAAAAGAAAAAAACAAATAAAACGTATTATTAATGTCACAAAGAAAACGTATCTAATCTTAATCTTCCCTCATTTTCGGTCAGATAAAGTATATCTGCCATAGACTGTTCAGCAATAGCTTCTTCCGCTTTATCATGCATCTGTAAATGGCATGTTACGATTAATAATATAAATGTGATATAATGTCAAATTGAAATACAATTATTATGTTAATACTTACTCCACGGAAAGTGGTATCGGTAGGAGGACATTTAAAATTAGGTCCAAAATTGACTGAAACTGTTGCACTTTTATGTATTGAAACAGTTGGATAATATGCTCCTCTGTTGATATCTATAAAAGCTTCGCCTTGATTAACACCATTTTTGTAATACACTATTTTACTTCCCGATAGAGATTTCAAAGCTTTTAATGCTTCTGGTACTTGATCTTTCTCCTCGTAATAAAGGTGACTCTTGAATTTTACTAATGGCTAAATTACAATGCATATTAATTATTATATAATTTAATGTATATAATAATAATATAAAAGTGATTTAGTCATTTATTTACTCTGTCTTTATATGTATTTGGAAGATGCGACGCATCGTATGTATCGGGTAAAGATATAAGAAATCCTAAAGTATCTCCTTCTCCATAACTATTGCTATAATGTTTTCCTCTACTTTCATGAAATCTTGTACCTTTTCTGTAAAATTAAAAACACATTTTATTATATATATAAGAAAAAGAAAAGTAGATGAAGAAATCTTAATGCATACCTGGATCTCCAGGAATATCCAAATTTGTCGTAGCCCAACGGTGCTTGTAGATTGGCATATTCTTGTGCCCAACCAAGTCTAGTAGCAGATCCTTCAGGCATTTCTTCAATTGTTGCTTCCCAATACCAAGTTCCTTTACATACACCTAAAATAAATTAAAATTAATGTTAACAATATCATTTTTATTTCTATGATTAGTTATATATTTATATTATATGCAGTCTTGAATACTTATAAACAATATATAATACATACTATGCGTGGCTCTGACCATGCAATATCCTTTTTCACCGGTGACTGCTAATCTGTCTTCAGAAACCCTTAATTGAGGAGCACGATCATGTAAAGCAAGCAATACTGCACTTGGACTTAAAGGTCTGTACAACCAACCAGGAATTGGTTTACCTGCCCAATCGCTACTCTCGTCAAACTCCTATAACATCAACAATATATCATTCGTACACATTGTATACATTTGAAAAAATCGATCAAAAAGAATTAGATTTTATCTACTTGTCTAAAAGGTGCATGAGGATCTGGTTCAGCGAGTATATATCTGTATCCATCTTTGTTAAAAGGATGTTCTAAAGGATAACCATGTGCTGGTAATTTGGGTGCTGCCATATCCGAACTTCTCCCCTTTTTTCCAGGCCCAGCACCTGCACCTTCTCCGGGTAGTTTACGTTTTGCATTACGACCACGTAGTCCTCCACTTAGCGGCACTTGATATTCCATGATAATAAAATTAATTAATCAATTTTTAATGGGCTAAATTATTGTGTCATTTGTTCAAAATTTTTGTTTATTATTATGTGAACTATTCAATTCAATTAATTTCATATATTTATTTTTTTTAATATATATATACGTCCAATAAATAAATAAATAATAATTATAAATATTTTATTTATAAAAAAATTATATTCTTATTTTTCTTCACAAGAAAATAATTTTATATAAAATTTATTTTGAATGTTAAACTCTATTTGATCTACACACATTACTCTTATTAGTAGCTTGTTATGTGATATTGTAGTAGTGATTTCCTTGATAAGATAAGATATACATATATACGTATGCTAACATTAAGCTTACTAGTATATCTCAACTTAAGAAATGAAGATAGTATGACAGGTTTTATTCATTATTATATTTTATTTTATTCTTATTTTATATATATTTTATATTGTAAATGTTTTAGAACAGAATTGAAATTAATTGAAAATCAGTTTATTTAGCAACGCTACATGTATGGAATATCTATGAATTTATGATAACGAAACAAAATAGTACAAAGTCGAATAAATGGGGGATCGTAGAGTGGAAAAATTTGAGAAACCTCTTATATTAGAAAAAATAATAATAATTTACTTACCAACATGTTGAACACCCATTTCAGTAACTTTTAAATGACCTCCTTTAATCATTGCTTCATAATTAGGTTTAATTAACATAAGATCTGGGTTTGCAAGCCCAAATAATGGGCCTTCTGTACTACTTTCATCCACGGTAAATAATGTGCCAACATCTTTCATTAACGCTCTGTGTATCTACAATTACAAATGTATAAAATGATAAATTTAATTTTGAATACCTTCTATATATATAAATGGAATATACAAAAGCAATATGAAAAAAAGTGATAACATTTTTAACGCATTAAACGCCAAGCTTCTTCTGTTCAGCTTTCTCTGTAAAGTTTATTGTCGGTCACTAATGTTAAATAATATTTGTGAAATTGTAAAGTACTGTAAAAGTTTAACTTTGAGTTGAAATGTTTTAACATTAACTTACTGTAACATGCCAAGAATTTGTGACTCTACGAGGCATTGTTGTCATACTTTCCCAATGACATTCGATGAAAGGTATTATATCTTTTTCCTTATGAAACAATGTTCTCTGTTCGCTTTCTTTTTGACAAATTTGTAATAAGTTAGCTATAGCTGTTACGCACATCTGAGGAAATGCTGAAAACAACATTAACCGTTAATATAATTTTAAAAATCAATTTATATAGACATACTTACGAGCTTGATTTTTTTTAAAACTTTCTAATCCGGTAGGTGAACAATTTTTACACATAAAAACATAATTCATCATGAAAGGAACTAATTTGCCTAACTGATATCCAATACAAGATTCGTGAAACCACCTCGAACAACTGGCGCATAATAATTCTGCGATATTTAGATTTCTTTCTTTTCCACTATAAAAAAAAAAGATAAATGTTTTAATATACACATATGCAAATGTTGCGTCATAATTTCCTTTTATAATACAAGGTTGCATTTAGATTACCAATAACAATTTCCAGATTCGTTATTATTACTCCGATTATTAATTTTGTCATTTGGTTCTGCTGGCTTTTGCGGTTTCTGTCTATTCTTGTCGTCTGGTTTAACTTTCATTTTATCGTCTACACTAATGGCTTGCACATTATCCATCTTATCGCTGCAAAAAAAATAATTTCATTAATTAAACAATAAATATATATATATATTTATATATTTACATTTAAAAAATAATAACAATAAATATCATCATGGCGGGAAAAAAAAAGATAATTGATATTTAAGATTTTAACCTATAATGATGAAAATAGAAACAAAAGTAATTTTTAACTTAGAGAATGAAAAGAAAAAAAAAATATAAATTAATAATTAAATAAAATTACCTTTCTACTTTTTCTTCTGCCATTGTTTTTCCAATTATACTTTATCTTATTTTTATTTATTTTTAATATGCAATGAAATAAACTTGATCAATGAGAATAACTTTTATTGATTAAAAATAACAAAGTTTTATTTTCAAAATAATTTTCTAAAATATTATTACGTAGATATATATGCATAAAACATTTATTATCAAAAATATGGTACATTTATAATAACGCTAAATATTTTCATAATTGCAAAATATTTTTTATCATATGTTTACAATGCGTCTGCGCATTGTTAAAGCTATTCACATTAATTTGCATCCGATGCATGTGCGACTGCAGCGACAAGCGTGGACAAAATATAAATTACAAATGCAACAGGAGTTGCATCGATAAAGAAACATCAGTGATCGTCGCGCTACCTGATGATAGATTTCGAAAATATTCTCATGTTTTGTCAATATTAACCTCAAATGTGAATAGTTTTATATTCTTACCTTTAAAGTTTGGATGCTGAGTTGTGTAAGTTATAAGATTAGAAATGTACATTTTGTATATTGAATTAATTAACTAATAATTGATTACATTCTATAGAAATACTAATCTTCTTTCGAAAAAACATTCGATGGAGTTTTAAATGTGTTTATTAATAAAGAAACAATACTTTTTCTAATCTATAAACTTACATAGATTATATTAATAATAAACAGTGTTTTCTATATTCGTAAAAGATAATATATATATATGTGAAATCAGTTAAATTTGTGTCAGTTTTTAATTTACATGAACAATTTATTAAATAAGATTATATCTTATGGCCTTCTTAAAATCACATAAGCATATAGTTGCACAGTTGTTATATATTAGTTATAAAAGTTATATATTATAGTATTTATACATCGTAATTAATAAATTGTAAAATATTTCATTAAATAGAATTGTTCTCAGTTCTTTTATTGTACATATGTTCAATCGACGTTGTTAACTTTTAAAACAAAGTTTAGTTAGACGTAATGCAATTTGCTATTATAGAATTGTATAATAAGAAAAGAGCGCAATGATAAGCATTAATTTTATAATTTCATTAATTAAACAAATGGAAAGGATTAAACCTTTGACAATGTTATTGACACATACAAAATCTTGCTTATATGCAAATTATTCACGATTGTTCTCAAACAGTAATAACATTGTCACAGTAAATAATATTGATAATGATAAAATCAAAAGAAATGAATTAGAAACAATAGCAATTAAGAAAGGAAAAGCAAAGATGTTGAGTGATTTTAAAGAACATACGACTATAGAAGATCTTGTAAGAGTTATTAATCCCGAATTAGGTGAAATTTGTCCCAAAAAATATATGAAAATAATAACCAGTAAAGGGAATATTTTCTATTTGATGGAAAAAAATACAGCTACGAAATTTGTCCAATTGATAATCAATGATCTTTCCAAAGATATGAGCTTCGTAGCGGAATGTAATCCTGGGATAGGTATATTAACGGAAGAATTGTTAAATGCTGGTATTGAAAAGATATACGCTTATGAAACAAACCATTGTTTTTATCCTACGTTAAATAAATTACAAACGCAATATCCTAATAGGCTCGTTATAAGAAACGCGAATTTATTTGAGATGAGCAAACTACATTTCATGGATCAACAGGATAACATGAATAGAATAAAAACAATATTAAATGATATCCCTGATGTACCTTGGGAAAATGAATCAACATACATGCAAGTTATTGGAGTATGTACTAATATGAAATTCTTTAAGCATTTACTATTGGCTCTTGTGTTTCGTAACAGTTGTATGAAATTTGGAAGACCATCTTTTTATACGGCGATAACACCATCTATTTGGAATGTAATTATATTTCAAATTATCGGACTACTGGATATTAATCTATGTTCCTATAATAATTGATATTTTTTGTTGTATTTTTTAGGCTCTAAGTTCCCCTAGCAATAAAGCCACGATGCATTACCTTTACATTTCCTTTCAAACATTATTTAATTGTAAATATTTAGGTGATATAGAAAGAATGTCGTATATACCTTGGAAAAAACAATCACTAAGGTTTAAAACCAAAATCCATGATCATGAGATCTTAAAAGTTGTTAAAATAGAACCAAAAGCAGAACTTTTCAATAATTATTTAAAATTAGAAGAAATAATACCTTATTGGTATTTTGTTAAATATCATTATACAGAACGAGATCAAAGAATAATACCCGAATTGGAGTAAGTGTAATAAATATAAATAAAATTAATTTAATCCCTTTGACTTTGATTTAACGTAATGAGCTTTTTGGTACTATTTATCGTGCCTCTTAGATTTGAGCCGTAAAGTGTATCAGTTTTATACATTGTTATAGTACAAAGGATTATAAATTATTTTATTTGTTTCTAGGATGATATAATTACTATGTATAATTAATGTCATATTTCAGAAAATGGGTACCAGGATCTGGACTGAAATTAATACAAATGGACTACAATATATTTACTCGTTTTATAGATTTAACACCTATCGAATGTTTTAATCTTTATAAAGAATTTGTATCCTGGCCGGAATTTGAAAGTTCCATGTTTCTATCAAGTGCGCATAGTTACGTACAAATTTTTAATCAAATCAATATATCTACCACCAAAGTCAATAAAATATAATTGACAAATAAACAATTAATAAAATTTTGTTAAAAATTATTCATTTTATTGATTTAATTAACTTTCAAGATTAACATAATAAATAGATAAATTAGATTTGTATTTCGATAGAGCCACATAACTTATATATACATACACGTAAATTATATTAAATATTTTTATTTATAAATTAATATTAAAACGCTTCCTTTTTTTTAATTATAAAAAACAATATGAAGTAAAAATAAAATTAACATAGTTTCTTTGAGCATCAATATACAAGTCTGATATATATTAATTGTTACATATTTTAAACATAATTAACATGTTCACTGAAGCCCAGGATTTATTTTTTACATTAATTACTGTCACAAATGTTAGGATGCTAGGTTTTTTATGGAAATTGATGTCATAACAAATTACAGATATGTGACACTGGCAGTGAACATGTTAATAATAGTAATAAAAAATAAATGAATTAATATTAAATATTTAAAATATTAAAATGAATAGTTTGCTATAGTAAATAATCTTCATTAAAATAGAGTATTGCATACGTTCTTATCGATCATAGTTTTATACATACATAAACATATACATTAACAATTTTTTTCAGCTATACTAAATGAAGGAAGCCATATGGACTAAAGAATTTCTACACAAAATATTCTATTAATAACTTAATAAATTCTTCATCATTTCAAGTCAGATTAACTCGATTCTTGTTGTTGACTATTACCGGTAGCTTCAATCAATTTTTGTCTTTCTCTATACATAGATACTTTCATATTTTCTATCTGATGATAACGCAATAGTTTCAACACAGCGAAAACAGATAAACCGACCCAAATGGACAAACTACTCCAGGTACCAAATTGTGCAGCACCCAATTCAATATGAAAACCAGAAGTATTGATACCATCTGCTTTATCGATATCATTACCAGCTGCTAATTCGCAGGAAGGAAATCGTTTAGTCATACATTGACACCAGGTCATAAAACCTAATGTTACAATGATTGCAGCAATCAATGTTATTATTGTTAGAAATATACAACTGACTACGTCAACGAACGCTGATAGGAATGAACTATCTTCACCACGATACATGAAAACGGAAAGTCTGTAAATCTGAAATGCTGCAGTTAAGAGTAATACGAGTCCAACGAATATGGTATAATTGCATGATATTTGCGAAGCCCAATTAACTACGAACTGTCCATCTGTTTCTTGCCAAGTTCCAGTCGAAAATAATAGACAGTGTCCTCTGAAAATTCATATCAAAAGTTATCAAATCAATTCTTATCATCGTAACAATAAATAATAATTATTGTAAGAGTAATTACTGAAATTCATCTTGGTGTAAGCTCATAGGTACAATAATACAAAGAGATAAAATAAGTGCAACAACATAACCAGCTATTTGACTGAGAAGTAGAATATTAGTAAGAGCCATAATAATAATGCGAAATAATGATATGACAATTGGATGTTCTTTATTGTTGTTGGTTTTTTCCACTGGATATTATTACCAAGTGGTTGAATTTTTAATTCCAATATATTATTATGGAAATAAAATCATTGACTTTCCATAAATGAAAGTCAATGATTGTCACTGAATATTATTACTTAAAGCATCGATGGGCGTATTTAGAAAATGCGTTTGACTTTAAACGCATGTGAATACTAAGACGTAAGGGCTACCAACCTCGTAACATAAAAATTTTTAAATACACGTTTAAAGCAATAATATTTGTAGTAGAGACAAAGATAAAAAATAATGTTAATTAAAATAATATGGTATAATAATTGTGTAATAAGAAGAAAAATAATTGAAGAAAGTTTTGTTTATAATGAAATTTCATTAGAATTATTTAAGTCTTTTAATACGAATTCAAATGATCATTATCTTGAAATATTAAACGCGCGAAACTATTCTTTGTAATATATAATACACACATTGATTAAATCTTTTAATTTACATATTACATTAGTAATATTTACTCATAAACGTCATTGAGATTAAGAAAATGTATTATCAAATACTATCAGTTTATTGATTTTAACGAAAAAAATAAAAGAAAGAAATAAACGAAAAGAATAATCAAAGAATATATTAAATAGGAAAAATTAGACAGAATTTTCTATCATTTTCTTTTTCATATCTTTCTTTACATTTTTTTATATAATATTATTTAGATATACAAAAATGATAATAATTAACATAAAATAATTTATATCTCTCTCGCATAAACATATATACATATTATGACATACATGTATACAATTATTATTTGATTAAAAAAAAAAAGAAAGAAAAATTTGTAGGTTAAATTATAAAGATAATAAAAAAAATTGTAAATTTTAATAAGTTGGTAGCAATTAAATAGCAAAATTCATATTACAAAACTGTATATCCAAACGCATACATGCGTGCATCTTTTACATAAATACATATGCATAATTATTTGTTTAATAAAAATAAAAAAATTTATAGGTTAGGTCAAAGAGATGTAAAAAAAATGAAAGAATAGTATATTTTTATGAGTTGGTAACGATTAAGTAGCAAACTATTACTAATGAATAAAATGTAAAAGAAAGAGATAGAGAGAGAGAGAGAGAGAGAGAGTGTAACGGAAAGAGAGGGAGGGTCGGGGGAGTGGAATAGACGAAGGGGGAAAAGAAAGAGGGGGAATGGTTTGGGGAGGAAGGGATGTATAATACAGTCGACACAGGGCATGCTGTAAAGTCAGCTGATTTCAATCGATGGAAGAAGTGTGTAATGTTTTGGGCTGCCATTGAGTGGATAATGTGTACGTGAATTCTTATGAACAAATATATATATATATATATATATATATATATATATAGACATGTGTATATATAACACGCGTGTACGTGCTGTGTAAGTGTGTATGTGTGTGTGTGTGTATTAAACTCGTGAAGGAAGAACAAAACATTGGGCCGAAGTTGTGTAGTTTTAAAGGGAGAAAAAGAGAAGAAAAAAAAAGAAAAGAAACAAACATTAACTATTGTCTTTCGATCTTTTGCGCGTGTAATTTAACGCGATCGATTATGTCGCGAATTAGTTTAATTAATTACAACACGTGTCGAGGATGTGATTTATTTTTGGGGTTAATTTCTTTGTCGATTACCATGCCAGCTGATGAATTATAATAATAATAATAATAAAGAAGAGGAAAAATCTTTGCACGCAACACACGCGCGCACGCACGCACGCACGAGCGCGCGCGCGCGCGCGCGCTGCGTTTATACATGCAGAGATTTATTTAATTTTTTTCTCCTCCCCCCGCCCCCTGTATTTTTATTTAAAATAATATCAAACAACACATGATTTTATTAAAGTAAAACGATTTTTTCATCTCCCTCTTTCTTTCTTTCTTTCTTTCTCTCTCTCTCTCTCTCGTTGTAGGAAATTTTATTAGATAATTAACAAACAAACAATGTCTTGGCTTTGGTCGGAGGGGATAAAGAAAAGGATCTGCAGGTATTTACTGCAAAGATATCTCGGACAATTTTTTGAAGAAAAGTTGACGTTAGATCAACTTACTGTGGACCTTTACAATGGGACTGGTAGAGTTACCAATGTTACCCTTGACGTTCAGGTAAATCATATTTTTCTTTCTTTGTTTCCATTTTCTTATCAGTATTTTCATTTCATTTCATCGTAACATTATTTTTCACTCACAGATGCATTTTATTTTCTACAATGCAAATATTATATATTCCATGTTATTCTTATTTTTATTTTCATCTTCTTTGTTTCCATTTTCTTATCAGTAATATTTTCATTTAATTTCATCATAACACAACTCGGACGTACATTCTTTTCTTCGATTCAGAATTATACTGCAATTAGACATTTATTAATTAAATATATGTACACAATCAATTTGTTCATTTGCATCGCTTCCATTATTCTTTTTTTTTTTCTTTTTTCTTTAGAAGAATTTTATAAGTCATTTTATTAAGATAAAGTTTACAATGTAAGTATAAGAGATAAGTTTATTTACATTTGTTGTACACATAAGCGAATGTTTACTTATTAATTTTATTTTGTAGGCTCTTAACGAATTGGTCGAACAACAAAATCTTCCATTGGAATTTGTGGATGGTTTCATTTCGGAAATGTCCATTAGCATACCATGGTCAGCATTACTCAGCGAAGCGAGTTATGCAGAAGTAACAGGTCTCAGGTTGACCGTACAACCGAGACAAAGAACTGAAAATGGAACTTCCATGTTTGAATCCGTGTGGAGTTCGATGACGTCCAGTATGCAACTTGCACAAGAATGTTTGCAACAAGATGCCAATAATGCTGGAAATACGCAACCTTTGGAAGGTGTAGAATTGTTCGCTCAAGCAATTGATTCCGGTAAAGATTTTTAATAATAGTTAACAATTGAAATAAAAAAGAATCAATTTCACGTTGTTCTATGTGTGCGTGTGGATATAAATTTATTTATCAATTTATTTGTTCTTCAGTTCTGTGTAGAGCAAAAGTCAGATTCGTAGATACAGTTATAAGATTGGAACACGTACCTTTGGACTCAACGATGGGTGTAGCCCTAGAAATGTGTATACAGTACCTTGAATATACAGATGAAGCTGGGTTGGATCCTAGTCATAGTTCCATTGATCAAAGTCAGTCCGGAAAAGGCTACGTGGTATCAGCCTTCTCAACCAAACGATTTTACTTGGAAGGTGTAACTCTTCATACTGATGAATTCCCATCTCGATCGAGAACCATTTCCAGAAGCATCATGACCACCAGCAGATGCTCTACGCCTGACTCAAAAGTACTTTCATTATTATTTATTTTCTTTTAATTTATTTATTTTTTTTTTTCACTTCTACGATAATTCATTTATTTTCTTTTTAGATTTCGGATGGCCAATTTTTTTCCGCACAAATATCACCGACTCAAAGTATGCAAAATTATCCTGATAGAAGTTTAATTAACAATTTAAGCGAATCTTATCCCATATTGTTCGCCAAATTTGCTGGTCGTCAAGAATTCAGATTAAAAATGAAACAAGGCGAAGGTGTATCGGGACCAAAGGTAAATTAGTAAATAATTTTGTTTGGGAACTTTATGTTTCTTGATATTAATATAAAAATTTATATTATTTTAGGTAGAGTTGGAAATAACGTTGGGATCTTTCACTTCTTACCTGAGTCCTCGACAAGTACACGTTATTTTGGAATTAGCTCATGGCCTTGCATCCCCGGATTTGGAAGACGTAAGCAACGTTGCACCAAGGACTTGTACAGAAAAACCAATGGCTGGTAGCGATTTTAATAGAGTCGAACGTGAACTTATACATCAAATACATCCAATACAAGGAATCAAATCAATGGTAATTGAATATTAATTTTGTTAGCAATCATAGATCAGAAAAGTTGCGTAATACTTGTGATTGATTTATTGATTATATTTTTATTTAAGGATCTGAGACTTACGCAAGGATGGTCGACGGCATCTTTAGAAGAATCAGCCGACGAAGAAGAATTTTTACCAATGCGTCTGCCTAGTTCCTCACCTATGAACGATTCAATACTGAGCAATAATTTAAGCATGGATGATAGTATAATAGCAAGTAGTATTAGTTCGAGAAGTTCTAATACAAATTTGCCAAAACACAGTAAACACAGGCATAGTTTGGATTCTGATTCATCTGCTGAAACATCACAGTTTCATATCAGAGTATCATCTATTGCTGTAGTTTTATTACACGAAGATATGTTGACAACGAACGTAGAAGGCCTCGGTTTGACTAGCAGTAGTATAAAACAAATGAAAAATTCGGCTGAGGAATTTTTCAAACACTTAGGAATGTTTGCACCCAGTGGTTACGGGAATAAAGATTTTGACAAAGCGTCTAAATTACTTTTAGATGCTTGCCGTCTTAGCCATATTAGGTATAAATGTTAATACTAAATACATTCTTATTAATTATAAGAACATATCTAAAGATTTATGTTTATTATTTTTATAGATTACTCGCAGCACCATTGGTCATCGAAGGAAATGAAAAAACTACTGCTCAATATTCTGTAATATCAGGGAATTTAACGTTAGCCAGTTTAGAAATTGTTGAATGTTTAGTTAATTCAAGTTCTTGCAATTCGAATGGAACATTGAATACAGAATTCGTCGAATTGTTAGGATTTCAAAAAGAAACCTCCAATAATTATGGTTTCTCAGATAAAACTGATTTTAGAATGAGATTTCAGTATAGAGAGAAAGCCGTTCGACATGCTTCATTGATCAAATATGCACACCCACGCACAGAGATCAAGTAAGTTAATATTTAAATGAAATAATTCATATAACATTGTAAAATTTATTTAAATCTTTTTAGTATACAACTGGAGCCTTGTAAGACTGAAATAGATATCACAATAGTGGATAGAATATCTGCTTTATTAAATCCACAACCAATTTGTACCTGTAATCAAACGATTAATAGAGATACCGTAAGTTTTGTCAGATTTTTAAATGAATTAATATAAATATCCAATGAAATTAATAACTTGTTATATTTTGTAGAACCAACAAACATTGTTTTATCAAGCAGTAGAAAGTCCAGCGCTACCAGATTCAAAAATAGATATAAATGTGTCTTCGTCGTCTTGTACAATTAAATTAAGGTAATTATACGATTAAAATCTAACGTATAAGAAAATATTACGATAAATAATTTTCATATATATATATATATTCTACTGTATAGATTTCCTATACCAGACTTGAGACCTCTGCACGATATGAATAGAGCACCATGGTGGAAAAGATCTGTAAGACCAGATTACATGATACTCAAACTTACAGATGCACAAATCCATTCTACTATGGAAAGTCGGACCTCATATTCGTCTAGGCACGAACTTCAGTTTAGAAATTTCTTACTGTCGTATTTAGAATCTGAAATGGATGTACCGATAGAAATAGCAAAAGCAACATCCGATGAAAAAAATGATGCATCATATCAACAAATAAACGAAGGCTTTGGTTGGGCAAGGATAGTTGTTACGATATACCCGATTCATTCGGGTGGACAATTGGAAGATAGTTCAGAAGGAGAAGCAGATTCAAGTTTAGATGATACTTTGGAAAATGCTCCTAGACATCAACCGTCGCCATTCAGTTCTAAAAAAGTTATACACGAATCGGACACGCCTCATTCCAAACCTCACGCGCAAGGTGATAAAGGAAGTCCCGAACAAAAGTTAGTATTTATATTGAAACTTATTATAATTTAGGGTGATAAATAATAATATAAATATAAATAGTAGAATTTTCTTATCGACAGAGAAGGAGAAGAATTGATTATTCCTGGTACTCGGCAAGAAATGACAGAATTTATTGAAGAAGCAGCTCGTTCTAGAGTTCAAGTCGAAATTAATTTGCCTATAATTTCTGTCCAAATACCGTCTAAACGTCTTTACGAATTATTGTATAACAGATTCAATACGGATATGTTTTTGTGGGAACCTTCAGCCCCACGTCCTAAATACAATTCACATATCGAAAGTCATATCGGTCTTGATTTAGCTTCTACTTTATTGCAAGAATCAGCATACCCTAGGTAAATATTTCAATATATTATTTTATTTTATATAAATGCATGATAAATACACCCCATACCGTATATCTGTAAATATATATTATAGATTCAGCATGTGTAAAAGTGGTATACAATATGACTCTGATTCCGATTCAGACGAGGACAATATATTCCATTCTACAGCGGATAGAAGTTACAAACAACAACCTAATAATATTTCTAAAAATGGTCAAAGTAAATTTTCCTTGACACTGAATATTAATCAAGGTCTTTTGACTATGTACACACCTGTACGCGATTCCACGCGCAACGTTATTCCTGGTCAACAAGGCGAATTGATACTTCGATTAGAGGATGCTACGATATTTTCTGTTACCGCTTACAAAGGAAACATTAATATGGGATACATATGTGCAATGATTAAAAACGCTTCTTTAAATCATTGCGGTTTAACTACCACTCCTTCGCAAACTCCACCGCTTAGATCTATCAATAGTGTTATTCCGAGACACTGTCAAAGGACGATTTACAAATGCGAGTTGGGTTCAAATGTAACGACTAATTCTTGTAACAAAGATATGATAACTGTGGCTGTTCGTATACAATCCGCACATCAAAATCATCGCATAAAGGTTAATAAAATTTATCTTTCTCTCTTTTCTTTTTTTTTTTTTTGTTATATTTATTCCTTTTTTTAATATTCTTGTATATTTTAATTTATGTGAAATATTCTTGATAGACTTTCAGAGTAGCAGTTGGTATAAGGAATGCTACATTAAGGCATAGAATGTGTTCGACGACCACCTCATGGTTTACACAGTTTACTGATTGTTTAGACGTCGCTGATCATCCAGTTGCTGGATATTCACCACCAGGAATTCTTACAGAGTTACATTTACATCTTTGGGATTGCACCATTGATTATAGGTCTTTAATCGATTACAAATATATTTGTATATAAAATGTGTTATCGACAATAATAATATAATAAGAATTACTTTTACAGACCATTATATTTGCCATTGAAATCTGTGGTGACCCTTGGTAATTTTAGCGTGTCGAGTAATATAGCAGCTCAAACGAGTACCTCGACACTACGATTTATAGCCGAAGATATTGGATTATTTATATCAAATAAATTAGGAAAGGATGTTGATTTGAAAAGAGATTACGTGTGCGTAATGGATTTGGGTCTTTTCGAATTGTCATTAAGATTGAACGACAAAATGTGCGGTGGTGCACCGAGAGTCGATTTAAGAGCTAGCAACAACGTTTTACACGTACGCACATGTTCGGATTCCGGTCGTGCATTGACCCAATTGTTAACATATTTTGCCAACGACGGGGATTTAACGTCTAATACGGAAAGTACAGAAAATATAAGTCTACCTAATCCGGGAGACGAGGAAAGTTTACTCGGTAATGAGAGTATAAATACTTTGAGTAAAAGTCAAGAGGAAAGGGTTAACAGTTTAATGGAAGAAGCAATGGAAGAGACAGTTAAAGGTAAAATTATTTCAATCTTTTTATCTTCTTTCTTTTTTTTGTTTGAATATTATTCATTTATATATTATATATAATTAATTATTGTCTTAAAGGTACAACGATAAGTACAGATAATGAAAAATTACTGATAAAGGAAACACAAGTAGAAGTATTTTTCTTTCCCGACGAACCACGTCCCGAGTCACATAATATTCCTGAAATATGTTCTAATTCGAAAGATTGTATTCAAACAATGTGTATAAGTGAAATAGAAGATGTGGATGAAGAATTTTGTATCTTAGGTGAAGAGGCAGGTGCCGGGATTATGCCGAGAGATGGGCTACCAGAAATACGTTGGCTTTCCGAAGAATCATTAAGGATCGTAGATAATCATTTTTCTATTCCACGCGGTAAAACCGATTTGTTGAAAGCTCCCAAACATTATCCTGCCGCTGTATTAAGATATACGCTTTGCGAAATGACATTGATTTGGCATATGTACGGAGGAAAAGATTTTGATCATTCGGATGCGATATCGAAGAAACACGTTACCATTAACGATAATACTTTACGTATGCAAGGAAGGTATTGATCAACAAATTTTGAACATTCAATTTGATCTAATCGAATCTAAGAAATCATTAATAATACGCTTCTCCATTTTTTGTTCTTCTTGTTATGCAGAAGTCGTTCTGCTGCCAGCGTAGGTTACGCAACGATTAATCCAAACGAAGTGCGTTTTGGTAGTGTACCAAATTCACCTCGTTTAAGAACCAGAGAATCGATCAATTGGAAAACATCCGGTGGTCCTAATCGTCAACACGATGTATTAATCGAATTACAATTAAACAAAGTTCGATTCAGACACGAAGTATTTCCAGAGAATACGAAGGAAGCATCGAGACAAGTTTTATTAGTCAACGAGATTGAAATTAGGGATAGATTGGCCTCTTCTCATATCAACAAGTTCTTATATCAGTATAGTAGCGAGGCCAAACCTAAACAATCTCATGCTAATATGTTTACCATGAAGGCAGCTCATTTAAGACCAGATCCTAAACTTTCTACTCAAGAATGTTGTCTGAAGCTCAGTGTACTGCCACTCCGCCTAAATATCGATCAGGATAGTTTATTATTCCTGATAGAATTTTTTAACGAATTGGGAGGTGGATCCAATCAAAATTTAGATAATTCATCGACGTGTAATAATTCTAAATCTTCTTCGGTATCTAAACAAGGAACACCTACTCATCATCCACCCGTTATGAGCATAAACGATTCGACTACGATGCCTAATGTTCAAATTTCAACGAATACGTCGCAAAGTAATACGATAGATCAAAATTTGCTTATACTTTTGGAAGATGAATTGACGATTAAGGAAAATAAAACTAAACCAAAGACGACACACGAAGTTCGCGATGATTGTCAGCCGATATATTTTAGGTAATATTTTCTTAATCATTTCAATATTATGTAATTAAATGTTTCTTTTTTCTATAAACGTAGTTTTTATATCGTATAAATATTATTTTGTAATATTTAGGACGGTGATATTTGCACCCGAAGTTCTCGTTAGATTGGATTATCACGGTAAACGCGTAGATCTGACTCACGGACCATTAGCTGGACTTTTGTTGGGTCTGGCGCAATTGAGTTGTTCTGAATTAAGACTGAAACGATTGGCTCATCGACACGGACTCTTGGGTTTCGATAAACTTGTAACATTTTTGTTGTCCGAGTGGTCGCAGGATATTAAAAAAAATCAATTACCCAGTTTACTCGGCGGAGTTGGTCCTATGCACTCGTTGGTACAACTGTGTACGTATACAAATAAAAAAAAATGTAAAAATATTAAAACGACAGATCATAAACTTAACTTAAAAATGTCTTAACAGTTCAAGGTATTCGTGACCTCTTTTGGTTACCGATAGAACAATATCAGAAAGACGGTAGAATTGTACGAGGTTTGCAACGAGGTGCAAATAGTTTTACGACTTCTACGGCAATGGCAGCATTGGAGTTGACGTCAAGGCTAGTACATGCATTACAGAGTACAGCTGAAACAGCGTACGACATGGTCAGTCCTGGACCAAGTGTACGGCAAATATCGAAAGGACAAAAAGGACGTAGAAAAAAATATAGTCAACCACAGGATATTCGTGAAGGCATGGCTAATGCTTATATGCTGGTTAAAGAAGTATGCAAATTTGAATTTTCTTTCGCACTATTAAATACATTTTGAAAATAATAGAATACTCTATCAGATATATTGTCTATTGGGTACTGTGATTAACGTTTAAAGAAATTTCAAATTTATGATAGAAATTATAAATTGTCATTTAATTGATTGATAATTTATAAATGCACAGGGACTTGGAGAAACGGCTAATCAATTGGTACGTGTTGCAAGCGAGGAACACGAACAAAAAGGTGTATCAGGAGCTGTGGGAGGTGTACTTAGACAGATACCACCAACAGTAGTAAAACCTATTATTCTTGCCACTGAGGCAACCAGTAATGTATTGGGTGGCATGCGTTCGCAATTGGTTCCCGATGCTAGAAGAGAAGCAGCTCAAAAGTGGCGGCAAGATACTCACGATGCCAATTAACAATTTTATCCACGAATTTAATCGCTAATAAACTTTGTTACGCTATAACAAATCTTGCTCAAAAGAAAACAACAACAACAACAAAAAATAAAAAAAAAAAAAAAAATTAATACAAAGAAAAATATAAGAGTAAAAGATATTTAAAAAAAGAAAAGAGAAAAGAATAGAAAAGAAAAAAAAGAAAAAGGAAAAGAAATAAAAAGTTTCTTCTACGTACTCTTGACTTATGTTAATAGATAATCGATCCATGACGATAATTCAACAAAAAAAAAAAAAAAAAAAAGAAAAAAAGAAAAAGAAAGAAATCGTAAGACTTTCATATTCATGTATGTATGTACATGTGTGTATCTGGTGCGTGTTTGTTTGCCCGTATGCACGAACGATATTATGAATGTCACATAATTCTGTCGTCGTTTTTAGCCAAGCATACCATTCAAACTATTTACTTACGAATAGAATAATTTAATCTGTCTCAAAAGATGAGAGATTATTTTAAATGAAAAGAAAATATATATATATATACATATATATATATATATCTGTTTGTATTACAGGATATACGGAAAGTTATCATACTAAATTGTTAATACGCGTAAAGTAGATGCAATATTCGCTAAAAAGATAGATGATGATATATAAAGGATGTTCCATAACTAGCGGTGCAAGCAAACAATGGATGATTCTACGTGAAAAACTAACATAAGTTAAAAATATAGAATAACATGCAATCATTCCTGGAAACTAAAAATTATGTTTAATAAACATAAAAGTAGAAATGATGCAAGAGATATATCGACAATGTTTGTAAACGTGTTAAAAAATATGAAATACAAAATTCGAATTGAAATCGAATCAGGTGTATTTAACAAATCTTTAAATTTTGTTTTTTATTTAAAATTGTATTCTAATTTTTCAATCGAGTTATAAATGCAGAATCACTCCGTGCTTGTTTGTAAGATCGATTATAGAACATCCCGTATGCATATATATATATATCTATATATATATATATCTATATATATATATATATATATATATATATGTATATGTATGTGTATGATATATATGTATATATATTTCAGTTTCACACTAATTTTCTTGTACCTTACAATATTATCGTAATTTCCTATAATAATTATGTATAATAAATTATGATATCAAACATACGCTAATATCGTGAATAGTTGTTGCACTCAACTGCTTTCAGTGCGTATTTTTGTTCTAATATTGTGTATGTTTTATACGAATCTGTATCTAAACAATTTTATTAATAAAATGATCTATACTATTCACGGTTTGATTTCGTATAATATCATATATTATAGGATCTTTTTTTTTTTTAGGAAATTTTGTGTGAACATTTGAAAGCACAAAATAGTTGGCATAGAACCTAAACACAGCAGAAAAAATAAATAAGTATTCTTAATTGCATATTAATTGCATATTTAAAATCTTTAGTATTCTATTACTGTGTCGGTAATAGTAGTAATACACTTTTATCTTATCTACCGTCGGTAACGGTAGGACTCTACTTTTAAATATATCGACAGTCGATACTTACAGTTTTCTACTTCAACAAACACCTACCGTCGGTAATAGTAGATTTCTAATTTATTTTACTTTACGTCGGTAATACTTTATATTGTAGTTACCGACGGTCGATATTTTGCTGCCAGTGATCAGTGCTGCCCTCAAACGATAGATTTAAATATTAATATTAATTTCAAATAGTTCGATAAGAGTTCAGTTGTGTTACTAATAAAATTTGTTTATTTAAATTTAAATATATTTTCTTTTCTAATATTAAAACGTAAAATTTGAAAGAATTTAACGTAAACGAAGATAAAATTAAAGTTGTATAAATACAAAGACGATGATTTAATTGAATTATAAGACAGATTAACAGTGATAT
Source organism: Polistes exclamans (assembly GCA_023678865.1). Taxonomy (NCBI): domain Eukaryota; kingdom Metazoa; phylum Arthropoda; class Insecta; order Hymenoptera; family Vespidae; genus Polistes; species Polistes exclamans. The sequence goes on from JACGWG010000040.1 coordinate 238,168, forward strand.
TAATTAACGCGTGTTATTTTACGAATAATTAATGTTGACCCGATAGAAAATACTCTACTGGCATGTGAAAAAGAAAATGCAGCCTACAGGTGAGAATAACGAGAATTAAAGATTCATTTACCTTGAAAGTTTTCATAGTTTAATACTTTTCTGTTGTAATAATTATCAATTTCAATTGTTTCATAAGTGTTATTTATTCAATATTTACAATTTCAGATGTAACCTTCAAATAATCTTAAATTACCATAAAAAAGGTATTATAAGTATTTAATTATTAGAGTATCGAAATTAGAAAGACTTGTATCTATATTTATATATATATATATATTTGTATATATATATACTTTTTTCTCTCATGATAATATCAAAATTTGAACAGCATGTTTACATATATACATATGTTAAGGGTTGTATGAAAATTTGTCTCGTTTAACACAATTTTAATTTGAATTATTTTCGAGATAATTTATACAATGACTTGGCTAGAAAAAGATATATTAGATATAAATATTAAGATAATTCTGTTTTTATTTTGTCAACAAACAATTATTGTACAATAATATTTTAACATTGTGGTATAATACTTTTTAAACCACCAATGTATGCCAGATTCAAAACTTTACTAACCACTCATTTATATTATTTTTATAATTGATTTCCTTTTTTTTCAATGAAATTATATAATATATATTAGTTTCCATATTAAACGTGAAATGAACTGGTATATAATATAAGAATGTTTTTGAAGGTTTGATGGAGTCCTTTGTTAGTTGAAAAAGGGTAAGAGGAAGATGAGAAAGAAGGAACGGGGACAGTACCAAGATATGTTTTTATTTGTGTCATCTCTACTACAACTTACCCATCATCAACACCACCTACGTAGTTGCATTAATGTGTTGGTATTGGTGTTGGTGTTGGTGTTGTGGAGTTGGAATGAAGGAACCGGCAGACCGAGTGGTTTCATTCATAAAAAAGTTCTTTATCACTTTCTATAAGCGCATGTGCTATTCCACGTTGAAGGACCAACCTACCCTGAGTTAGAATATAACCATGTTTACACATGGTATTATTTTACTACCACGAATCCTCGTCATACGCACACACAGTTGCAATGTGCATAGAATTGTTGTTACCTTAAAAATAAATGCAACACCAGTTAAGTTTTCCATAACCACTTGTCGTATCCAATCTCAACTATGGGGTTGATATTGTTTCAAGGTTTAGCTATTTGATCTGTTTTCTTGTTAGTGAGTGGAATTTGAATAATTTATTTGTCTTTACTATAATCGTATCTTCAATTAGGTCAATTTCGATACACTGATTTTTCTAGCAACGAATATTAACGAATTCAATTTGAATTAACCGACAATAAATGTATATTTATTTTATTTTCTTGAAATCGTAGTTATCGATAATTGTTACGTTATTTATTTTTAAAGTATTTAGCGTTCAGGTATTCATTGACGTTCGAAGTTCAATTGATCGATTTTTGTTTTATGGATTGACCTTTTCTACCTGCGTTGTTTTCCGCACGAATTTTTCTCTACTAACAGCCAAGCCAAGCTGGTGCAATTTTATACCACTCGAACTGTTAAATCTTTCAATCACTTTTAAATCATCTCTGTTTTTTTCTTTTTTTTTTCCTTCCCGCCACTTTGGACCCTTCATCCCTTCCTACAACAAACACTTCTCTATCCTCCCATACCTTTTTCTCCCTTGTAAAATCTCGTTGTTGTTATTATTGTTTATCTTCTCGAACCCTTAGCAATTTCTCAGCAAATTATCAACTAATTATTCTTCGATTATGTTTGATATTTAAGATCGTTCTCACCTGTTTTCGATTTTAATTGTTTTTTTTTTTTCTAATTAAATGCAAAAAATATTTATAGAAAAATTAATTTATTTAATTGTTTTTTATCGATCGATGATAATAAGTCAAATACTTACCACAAGAGTTTAACGAATGGTTTTTTGTCGTTGTAATTTTTATATACGAAAAATAATATCTAACAAATAAGCATTTTTGTATATTTTATTTATGATTATTCGTGAAATTTTCTTTTAAATAATAATCAAAATAAATATGTATATTATTTGAATTAACCACGAAGGTAAATGATGATTGATTAACAGATAAAAAATATGACTTATCGATTAGTGGTGCCCTCATGCGGTAGATTTAAATATTAACGTTAATTTGAAATAATTCGACAAGTTAGCTGTCATGACGATAAGATTCGTTTACATTGGTTTCTTGTGATTAGTATCATTAAAACGATTCTAGTAAAGCGTGTCGGTAATCGCATTCGGTGAAAGAAAAAAAAGGGTGTCCCTTTTCTTGTTTCCTTTTGTAATGAAAAATATAAAATAGTGTTAACGTAAACGACAATAATAGTGGTGGTGTGTTTTGTATTATCAAATGCAACGTACGTATGAAAGAAAAAAATAGAACAGAAATAATTATAAATCGAGAGTGAAATGTTATCTATAGAAAATTCATTGGCCATATCTGGCCTTGAATCGAAAGAATTTAACAACGACGATGATCAAATTAATAATGGTGAAATATATTACAAATACGAAGACGAAGATTTCAACGAATTAAATGATAAATTAACAGTGATACCGATAACTAGTAATATTTTATTAAAAATACAACGTGAATTAGGTTTAATTCGATTATGTTGGCCCGAAAAAGATATCAGGGAAAACGTTTATTTGTCAACTTTACCTAACAGTTATTGTAACCTAAATGATAAAGAAAAATTATTGCTTTTCTATGCCGAAAATTTTCGAAGACAATTTCATTTTAAATACAAGAAAAGGAAACCTATTTTATTGGCATGTGAAAATGAATGTGGCGTACAGGTGAGAATAACGAATATTATATAATGATTATATGATTATTATTAAATGAAATATCAAATATATACACACATATATATATGATTATATGATATAAACATGATTTTTATGATAATATAATTATAGTTTTGTTTTTATATTGTATATATAATTATTAGTTAATTTTTTATAAAGTTGAAATATTTCAAAATGTTTTTTTTGAAAATATGTGCATAAATATGTCGTCTTTCTCAAACCTCCGCCGCCATCTTTGCCGCCATTTTTAATATCAATTGGAAACTTACCTTTTTTTCGAATTGCATCTTGTTTCTTCCTTAATTATTTCATTTAATTTAATATTAAAATATTGTATGAATGACATAATTATTTAAAGTTATTTGTTATGAAACTTTTAATCGCGTTGATACTTTTATTTTATTATAATGACGACAAAATAAAATAATTTCTTTTCTGTTATTGATCAAACTTAAACACAGACTAATCATGAATCACACCATAAAAATGGTATAATAAGTATTTCATTATTAGAGTATCGAAAAAATTGAAAAATGATTTGGTTTGTTTAATATTAATTGTAAATTTGTTGACTCGATCATAATGAAAGATAAATTAATTATAATAATTAAAATAATATCTGTTATAATAAGTTACGAATATAATAATGAGGAAAGTATTTTGTTAAGATTAAAAAAAAAAAAAGAAAATGGCGGGAGAATGGAAAGGGTGGTGGTTAATATAACAATGGAAAATATAATTATTTTGTAATCGGTGATAGATTGATTGAATTAAAAAATAATATAGTCGAATGTTTTTTTTTTTTTTTTTTTTATTATTATTATTATTATTCATCGTAGGTGTATTCTTTCGATAAATAATTTTCCTTTTGTCGTACAAAGGCATTCATTCTCAATATAAAAATTAAATCGCGCGTTTACAAATAAAATTATTGTTATTTACTATTTTTAAATATACATTTGAGAAGATCCGTGTGTATTTCTTAAAAGGCATACGCGAATATTTTGTGTGTTTAATCATACACACACACGCACGCATAAACACACATACATATTTACATATGTGTTTTTAAGTTAACAACGAGGAATGTTTTTTCTTTACGTGTAATTTACATTATACTTTTTGTTTGTTTGTTTGTTTGTTTGTCTGTCTCTTTCTCACGTATATGTGTATATTATTTAATCTTTACTTTCTCATTCATATTTTTCTTAATCACACATACATACACATACAAATCTTTGTAATTGAACTAATCGGAAATATTTATATATATATATATATATATATAACCGTGAGAACAGTTTATTATTTTTATTATTATTTTTATTTTATAGGAATCTGTCTTTTTTATTTGTTTGTCTATTTGTTTGTTCGTTTGTTATTCCTTTGTTTGTTTAAACATTACACTTTATTACACAACCCTTTTCCTCTTTGCTACTATCTAAATAATAAAAATAAATTTCCCTATACACGTTTATGCTAACATGCCTTTTTTTTTATTCAACTGTTTTCATGTTGTTGAAGTTGTTGTTGGTTGTTGTTTTCTTCTCAATGTATCCCCCACTAAACACATACAATTGGCATACACTTTTTAATCTTCATATTGTTCTTCATTTTTCTTCATCATTTATAATCTCTTCTTTCGTTTTGTTTATTTTCATTTATTTGTTTGTTTATTTTAAAAAGAGTATATATGGTCACAGTCTTATAACAATTACACTATTTTTCAACGTCATTGTAATTTTATTATTAATTTGTTTGTATTATCGTAACTATTATTTAATAATGTGGGTTACTTTATTGTTATTTTTAATATAACTTTGGTTTATCGTTTAATTGTACGCATATTTACAGGTTTATTTATCTAATTTTATATATATATATATGAACGATTATTATATCATATATTTATTTATTTATTTATTTATTTATATGCGTATTATTAGTGTTTTGTTTCTTTTATAAGCGTGCATTATTTTATATCTATATATTTATTTTAAATCTAAACAATATTGTTTGTTTGTTTGTTTGTTTGTTTTGTTTGTTCGTTCATTCATTCTTAAAATCATTTGTGTATACATATTTACAGTTAGTTTCATTCTCCTATGCGAATAATTATACAATTAACTAATAATTTGATATTACAATGATATAAACTTTTTATAATATAAATTATTAATTAATATAATGAATTATCGCGTAGAGAGAGAGAAACGATTGATTGCGAACAATGTTTAAGGATTTTTAAAAACTATCATTTATAATAATCGATAAACTTTTTGATATATGTATCCACACATTTATTTTATTAATTAATTATTTAATTCGTTATTTATTTATTTATTTATTTATTTATTTATTTATTGTATCAAAATGAAGATACGTTTAACACGTTGAATGTGGTTTTTAATTGTTAAAGAATTTTCTATTTGTATTTGTTTTTATTATATGTTATACAATGCACATTGTGAATTATATTTAAAATATTGAATCATATTAAATCATTTAATATTTTTCATTAATTTGAATATATTGAGGGATTAATTAATATTTTGTAAATCATTACCAATCAATTATTGTTTCTTATTAACAATTATATACTTATTAATAAAATAATTCACATTGCATTATATTTCTATTTTTTTTGTTCTTGAAATTAATTATAAATACGGTGTTTATGAACCAATCATAAACTTTAACGGTCACCTATAATAATTCTTTCATTGTACACACATTAATAAATTTGATTATCAATTATTTCATTGATTGTTTAATTCAACGTGTTAAACGAGAACAGAACAAAAACAAATTACAATATTTCGATGATATTTTAATTCGCAAGAATAATACCTCAAAAAAATACGACATGAATAAAAGGAAAAAAAGAAATATATATATCCATATAATTTTTTTTTTTCAATATTGATTGAATACGTTAATATGAGAAAAAAAAGTAAAATAATATAATAATAATAAATAGAGAAAAGAAAATAATTTTAGGGGGAAAAAAAGTTTGAAATAATATAATAATAATAAAAAAGAAAAAAAAAAAAAATTTTACGGGGAAAAAAAGTTTCTTAACAATTTGATTAAGAAAACAAAAAACCCCGGAAGAGAAAATTATTATAAAAAAAAAAAACTTAAGATTACGGGATTACGAGTATAATAATAAAAAAAAATTATTAATTATAATTATAATGATATATATATATACATATCTAAAAGGAAGACAAACATTTATCGTTAAAATAATAATATTAAAATAATATCCGAAATAAGGGTGTGACGTAAACAACAACAAAAAATTATTTTTTTGTTATTTCCACAGAAATTTGTATCAGTCAATATAAAAAGAAGTACATTACCATATCCGGAATTAAATAATTGGCAAGGATGTGCAAAATTTACTTCAGATTCTATTATTTATGAGCCACATAACGATAATGATTTTTTACTGGTAAGAAATAATAATAATAATAATAATTATATATAATAAGAGAAAGTTAAAAAAGAAAAATGTTAAATATAAATTTAAAATAGAAAAAAAAAAAATTCATAATAAATTTTTTCATTTGATTGAATGACAATTTTTTGAATAAAATTGTTGTCGAATTAATGTTTCTCGTGTGTGTGTGAAACACCATTAATAATATCACTGGAAATCATAATAATTTTGAATTATTACGTTTGATTTACTTTAATCATATAATTGCATTTGCAACAAAATAACAAAGATAATTAAGATCACTGGGACATTATGTTTTGATTTTTTTTTGTTTCTCTTCTTCTACTTCTTGTTTTCAGTAGAAACGTAGCCGAAAATAAAAATAAATAAAAAAAACGAAAATAAATAAAAAAAACGAAAATAAATAAAAAAAACGAAAATAAAAAATTGTTTTTTTTTATAAATTTTAAAAATTGAGATATGCATAACGTTCAGAATATACACATACCATAAAATATCAATTTTATAATTTTGTATTAGTGCAAGTCATCATAGTTATGATATCAATAATAATATTGTCAATAATGAAAAAGAATGGGTAGAGTTGGCTTTTCATTTAAAAAAAAAAAAAACTTACAAATTATATCTACAAAAAAAAATCATTAAGAAATCAATTATAATCGAATTAATTCTAATTGTTTTTTTTTTTTTTTAAATTTTTTTTCAATTTTTTTTTTTCTTTTTTTTTTTCTTTTTTTCTTTTCTTTTTTTTGTTACTTTTTCCAATTTTCTCTCTCTCTCTCTCTTTCCCCGTTTTTTTCTATTTTTTCGAATAAACACAATTATTACTACTTATTACTACTAATTTTTTAAATCTAAGCAAAAATTCTTTTTTCCAAATTTTTTTCCTTCTCCACTTACTCTTTTCGAATGATAATACAAAATGATTACGTTAAAAAAAAACTAATTACTAATATAAACTAATTTTTCCGATTCGAGGAAAGCCTTTTTTTTTTGGTTTTTTTTTTTTTTTTTGATTTTTTCTTCCAATATTTTTTTAAACTCTACCCATCTTTTACATCTTGTTTTAAATTTTCCAATAAAATCAAACGAATTGCATGAAATATATTCTAACTTAATAAATATAAAATATTCCCAATAATAATAATTATAATAATGATTATATATATATTAAAATAAAAATTAATAATAATAATAATAATAATATAATGTTATTATTATTATTTATGTGGCTCAGTCTTTTAATAATAAAATCAAATGATTTCAATCTAAATGTTCGTCTCCTTGATTCATTGTTTTTTGTCTTTTTGATTTTTCTTTTCCAATCGTGTTTGTCTATCATTGTGTGCGTGTGTATCACACAGTTATCTCATTTCTTTTTATATTTCTAGATCAAAAGGGGGGAAAAACTATTATATCGATTATTGGTAACTCACGGTGGGGGTGGGGGAAACAGAAAAAAAAAAAGGAACAAAGATATGAAACAGTAAAAAAAAAGAAAAAAAAAACACAGAATATGATTATATATCGCGTTATCGTTGGATAAGTTAAAAATAATAAAAAGAAAAAATAAAAAGAACAAAAAAACAAATAAATAATCTCACCTTAGCGTAATACTTAAGAAAAAAATTCAATAAAAATTAGATATAACTACGCCATCTTATAATTATAATTATAATCTAATGAGAAAAAAAACCCGCGGGGAAATATAAGAGTATAAAAAAAAGAATTTAAAAAAAAAGCCCGAGAAAAAATCTTTGTTTTTTCTGAGCGGCGCCGGATTCGGCGGCGGCAGGGGGAGGGGGGCTGTGGGTGGTTCGGAGAGGAAAAATTTGTTTGAAAAATACATGAAATATATGTAAAATACGTGACTATGTGAAATACCAATTAGAAAATATGAAATATATTAAAAAGAATCAAATAAATCGAGAGATTCACGGAAATAAGCTTCGCGTGCCAGCACTACTAGGCCTCACTCGTGTTTGTCCTTGACATCGGTCGTACTTTTCCTTTTCCTATAAAACCACTCGTGTCTCTCTTTTACAATTTTTCCTCTCCACCCACCCATCCCCCCACCCCTCATCATACAATCTCTTTATCTCTCTCCTTTTACCTACTTTCCATCCTCCTTCATCCTACACCACCCCTCATCTACCTACACAATCAAACTAACTTCTCAACTTCGTCAAACGCAATATTTTGTGCTAACTTTATTCTCATATCAGACATATCACGTTAGCATTTCATCAATTTTATTTCTTCTAAAGCACATCCACTCTTAATTAATTAATTAATTAATCATCATAATCATCATCATCATCATCATTCCCATAACCACCCTGATCAATTATTATTATTTAATTGATTGGGGTTACTAATTTATTTCCTTTTCTTTTGGTTTCTAATCTCTTTCTACACTCTCAACATTTTTCTTATTCCATTTTTCGTTTACTTTACAAACCACCCCTCAACTTACCCCCTATATTATCCACCTCTTATTACTAATCTTTTTTTTTGTTATTCTTTTTTTTTTTTTTTGGTTTGTTTTTCGCTTCGTTTCTTTTTTTTCTTCTTTCTTTCTTTCGCGCTTTTAATCGGTAATGAGATCAAATTGAATTGTTATTTTAAAATGATAGGATCGAGATGATTTTTTATATTTTTTTTTTTTGTGTAAATTTACCACACGACATAATTATGTACAAGTATGTTACAAACGCGCGCGCGCGCGCGCATATTCACCGCGAAGAAGAAGAAAAAAAAAAAAAAAAGAAGAACAATCGAAAAGATTGTAATTACAAAAAAAAAAAAGAAATAGGGGGTAAAAGAGAGAATTATAAAAAAAAAAAAGATAAATTCTACGAAAGAACCGTAAGAAAAAAATAAAGATAGGAGGGATGGTTTGTTTGTTTGTTTCTTTGTTTGTTTGTTTATGATATTAATTAAAACCAAGCTATTATTATTAATAATTATTGAACGATGTTGCGAGTTGTTGTGAGTTATAGTTTTTTGTTTTTTTTTAAACTATTACATTTGGTTGTTTCCATTTGGTTCCGGTTTTTAAAATGACCTATCTATTTGTCTATCCTATTTATCTATTTATCTATTTATCTATCTATCTATTGTTCATGTATATTTCCATTTTTTCTGCGTTTTTCTATCTTTCCCCACTCACGTGCTTTCATCTTTTTCTTTTTTTGTTTTTTCTCTTTTGTTGATCTTTATGCACCCCTATTCTTTTTTCTTCTTCTCTCTCTTTCTTTCTTTTAAGTGCATAATCGTCATCATTCATCTATTCAAATATATCCATTCAAAGTTTTACCATAGTCAATAACGTTCCAGTCGTAATAATAAATTTGCGCGCGCTAAAAACTTACAATATAGTATAAATTAAGTTTAAATTTAAGTTTATATATATATATATATATTTTGTATATACATTGTTTTTCTTTATATACAAATCTATATACAATATATACATATACCTATGCATATACATGCATATATGTATCTATACATATATACATACATATGCATGTGTAGACGTAGAAAAATTAATACAAAAATAGGATAACTAAGGGTGGCTCCTAAAAAAAAAAAACAAAAAAAGGAAGAAAAATTAAATAAAATAAAAAAAAAAAAAAAAAAACAAACAAAAACCCTAGAAAAAGAAAAAAAAAAATAAGAAGAATGATAAGAATAATAAAACGAGAATGAGAAAAGTATAATAATCGGTAACGAATACACGTACGTTATAATATTTACATTAGTGTTGGTGTTCTAGACGAAATCTCTCAATGTAGAAAACAATAATAAGAATAAGAAGACGAATAAATAGACGAATAAGAGAATACTACGTAGAAAGAACAAGGATAAAGAAATCAAGTCAAAGTCGACTGAAAGATTAACAGAGAGAGAGAGAGAGAGAGAGAGAATGATATATATATATATATATTATATACTCGTGGTCGTGGTTACCACCTCCACTTGATCCAGTAAGCAACACCAACAGCACACACATACACACTACCACCCAACTATACAATACAGCTACCACTACTGATAGCTGCAACATTTCTGTTGGGAAGTAGTAATGGTGGTGGTGGTGGTGGTGAAGAAGGTAGTGGTGGTGGTGAAGGTGGTAGTGGTGGTGGTGGTGGTGGTGGGGAGGGACCGGCCGACCGACCGAGTTGTTTCATTCATAAAAAAGTTCTTTATTACTCTCTGTGAGCGCATGTGCTATTCCACGGAGTGAGGAGGACCTCCCCCGAGCACCCCCCCCCCCCCCCACCCCCCCCCCCCCCCCAACGTAACCACGTTTACACATGGCATTATTTACTACTAACTCGAGAGACACACGCCGGTGCAACGGTGCGGTATTACGGAACTCCTCCTATGTTGTTTATTGTTGTCTTATTCTTATCATTATTATTATTATTATTATTTTGATTAGTAATACCTGTATTCATCTCTCTCTCTCTTCTCTCTCTCTCTTTTTAAGTTGGATATTTTTCAATTCCAACCTTTTCAATCTCATTGACTTTCCTATATTTTTTCTTATTTTATATTTAAAGTAAAATGAAATTAAGTATCCGCGCGAGATTATTATTGTAAATGTGTCCACGAGGCAGCCGCTTCTCATGGTTGTGTAGATATGTGGATATGTATATATGTGTGTGGATGTGTGTTTCTTATTTTATCACGCATTCCCCGAATGTGACTTCGCGGAATACGAGATGGATTTCTGTCCTTCTTATTCGTCTTCGTCTTCGTCTTCGTTTTCGTCTTATTCTCTTATGCCCGCGACCAAAGTTCCCCTTTCCCCTTCATCCTCCCATGGATACCCATCCCTTCTCCCCTGAAACCCAACGGACCCCGCGGTTCGTTCCACTCGATTCGTCTCGTACGCGTTCGCGTCCTCTCATATACTTTTCCCTTCTCGTTTCTTATTCCAACTTTTCCCCCTTCAGCCCCCCCACCACCCACCCACACCCTTCCCTTCCTGCCACCACCCTCCCGTCTCGGTGTTTTCCTATTTTCGATATTATTTTTTTTCTTCCTATGTTACAATTTGTTTTAAAATCTATTATACATATTATACATATTTACATAGAATACGTGTTTATATGTATATTAATATTATTATTAATAATGTTCCTAAATTATTAATATGAAAATTTCAACTATATTGAATCACAGTAATATTTCGCGCGAAAGAAAGAAAAAAAAGAAAAGAAAAAAAAAAAAGAAAAACAATTGATCTATTTTCTATAACGTTTATGACTGTCGATATTGTTCCTACTATTTTTTAATTTTAATGATAAATAATGTATAGTCATTAATTGAAATCTTGTTACCGATGGGTCCTCGCATTGGTCGAGCCAATCGATGAGTTTGTCACAGCATCTGATCGCATCTTCTTTAGAACGAAGAACATAATTGGAAGCAGTATCTTCGTATTCCCTGATGTTATAGTTGTTGTTCATCGAATAATTTTTCACTGTTGGCTGCCTTTGCATTTGGGCCTCTTGGTAAAGTTGTTGACGATATTCTTCCTGTTGTTGACGATATTCCTCTTGTTGTTGTTGCAATATCTTTTGTTGTAATTGTTGTTCCAATGCATTATCCAATTCGGTTTTTTTCAATTTACCCATGTCCATATTGACATTGTTCAATAAGTGTATCGGATTTTGATGGGTTACTCCGGCACAATGATATGGGAATAATAGTTGACTGTACAATTGCCAGATCCATGCTGCATTGTCATATTGTTGTTGCATGTTGGATAAATTCAAGGGGGTATCTTGTTGTTGTTGTTGTTGTAATGTTTGTTGAGTATTTAACCAGGCAAGTAACGTTTCATTTATACTATTGACGTTGGATAATAGATTGGTAGTGGTAGTGTTGTTGTGGTTATTGTTGATGCTAGTATTTGGTGAGGTCATTATTGGTGTACTAGTACTACTTATTCCAGTACCGATAATTGCATTTTTTCTTAATTTATGTCCGTAAGATATATTACCGGTATACATTCCATTATTATTCGGAGTAACACAATTGTTAGCTCCACTTGTACTGGCTGCTGAATATGCAATACTACCGTTAAGGCTACCATTACTCATACTACTGTTACTGCTATTGTTACTAGTGTAACCAAAGTTTTCGTTAGATTTCTTTGGGGTGGCTGGTATCAAATTCATCGGAGCTTCGGCAGCCGGTTTAAGATATTTTCTCGTGCATGATTTGGTTACTGTATCTATTTGTAACGGTGCTATCGCAACGTTATGCCTTTTACCAATATTTTGATTATTAATACTACCACCCGCAGTATTGTTACACGCAGTTAACAGAGTATTATTTTTCGCGTATTGCAAACCATTGTTACATAATGTAACAGATGACGATCTTATATTCTTAATAGCATTGACAAAATTTTTAGCCAAATCTGTATAATTTATTTCAAATGCGTATGCCGCGTTGATGTCTTGATTAGGAGGAGGAGGATTATTAAATATTTGAAAGAACTTTTCGTATGCTTTCGGATCTATTTGTGTTGGATGATTTAATTGATGATGCGTTTGTTGGACATTTTTAATATCTGCCGGTAATTCATTGGCATATGAACAATTACCTGATGACATTGTTGTAGCAGTAGTTGCTGTTGTCGTTCTTACGGTTTGATCTAATCGGGGCCTCTTTCCTGGCGGTCCTTCGTCGTCCATGATCGATGATGATGATCCCGAAGCTATACCACTCATATTTCCGTTAATACTGGTGGACTGGCTTCCTGACGAATTAGATTGGTCAGAATTCGGCCCCGAATCAGGGCTGTTTTCTATCATCGCACGTAATTTATCTTCGGATTTGTACCATCCTCTCAAAGTTGATTCAGGTATCCCGATATCACGCGCAACAGCGGCTTTACTTTCCCCAAGGTAAATTCGATCTATCGCTTCTACCTTTTCCTTTGTTGATAGTATACGCATGGGCCGTTTACCCGGCCTCGTTGCGCCACCCCTCTTTGAGGGGCTCGTTGGCTTTTTCGTACCCGTTTTAAATGTTTTTATAAACTTTTGTATGAAAAATAAGAGAAAACAAATTTGTCACTGTGATCGGTATTATTATTTCACCGATCCAGAATAATTATTCACTTTGTAGTCTCAATTGATTTATTTATAATCACGCGGGTGAATTATCACCCGATTAGCAGCTATAATTGTGATCAGTGATCTATCTCTCTCTCTCTATCTTTGTCTTTCTCTTTATGTCTCTTTCTCTCTCTCTCTCTCTCTGTATCAAACAGCTCAATCGAAGAAACTTTCAAACTGTCAACGATAATTCGCACTTTAAAGTATCTCACTGTTCTATTCGTAGCCAATGAAAATCTTCGATTATCAAATTTATACAAACTTTAGTCTCTTTTTCGTTAAATTTGATAAAATCAATTACACGAAACAGCAACTTTCAATTCACAACGTTTCTTCTCTCTCGTCTCCTCCTTCCAATACAAATATCTCGATGGATGATTATTATTACTTCTCGCACACCACTTACTCGGCGCGGCGCGGCGCGGCGCGGGGGGATGAAAGGCAAATGATATTATTTTGCTCGGCAAAAAAAAAAAATAAGGGGCGAAAAAAAGGAAAGAAAACTCTCGGTTGTTCGGATTACAAAACCCAAAAGAAAAAAAAAGTGAACGATAATACAAAAACTATTATTGATATGATGATTAAATTCACGTCTTTAACTGTGTGCCAACAACACCTTGATTCAACGCGAACCAAAAAAAAGGAAAACTATATAATATCCCTATAAATTTATAGGGAGGGAGTATAACTTGACTGCTTCGATCCTATCTCAACTTCTCTCGAAATTATACTGAACTACCGGCCGACTCTGGCACAGCCTTATACCCAATCGTTCTCAGCAGGGCTTCCTTTCCCCTACTCTTACCACTCTACATCGTTCGGGTATAACCCCCACTCTTAATTCTAAGTCATCCCCACTACCATTGAAATAACTCCCACCCGAACGGACGTGGTACTTCCCCTATCGGGAGTTTCACTAGGTAAACTCTCTCCTCGTCCACCTATCCGCGCATTTTCCATCCTACTCTAACTAACAGAGCCCGCGAGTAACGCGCGTCAACCCCTTACCCCCCGCTCATCCCCCGCCCCCCTCTCACCCGATGTTCTCGTCGTCTCTGTCGCCCCTTGCTGTCGTTCCCCCTCCCCGCACCTCTCTGCCGTTGCCCGTTGCCGCCCACGCCCCCGTGGCCAGAACTCGCGCTTAATACTCGTCCAACACCGAACCTTCTTCCCTTTTCCCTTTCCTGCACCCTTCACAATTCTCTCTCTCTCTCACTCTCTCTCATTCTCTTTGGCAAAGTGCCCCCCTACCTTCACCCCACCCCCAACTCGGTTACTCTCGGCAAACCTGTGTATATACGGGAACCGTGTTTCTCCCTCTTTGTCGTCACCGTCTGTCCGTCCGTTTGTCCATCCGTTTTGTCAGTCCAAGTCCTCGTCAGCCGTTTCTCTTCTCCCCTTCCCCCTACCCCCTCTTCCATCTTCAGCCCGCCCAACGCGACCCTCCCCCATTCGCTCATCCATCTAACCATCTAACCATCCGTCCATCCACCCCCTCCAAAACCTTTAGTTTGTCCGTCCGTCCGTCCGTTCATTCGTACGAAGACGAATACCGGACTTTACTGTCTTTTTCTATCTTTCGCGGGTTTCCGGACTTTCGCAGCTTCCCTTCTTCGTGAAGACCACATCATCCCCCCTCTCACAATCCCTCGACCCAATGCCCTTAAACCCCTCGCGGATGATCACGATGATTCGTCAATGTTCTCTAACCAACGACTAACGCGGGTTTTCCCCCCTTTTTCCCCTCTTTTTTTTCTTTTCTTTCCTTTTCTTTTTTTTGTGGTAAGAAAAGTCTTTTGGTAGATGGAGTTATAGGTGTTCTACATTTTTTTCTATCTTTTTTATATGTTACAAATATGTTAAAACGATATTATTGTGAATTTGATTTTGTTGTATTTTTATTTATTTATTTATTCGATAAGTTGGTTAATTTTGATTTTTCGTATTGATATAGGGGTTGTATTTAATTAGATTTCATGTGTTATTAGATTAGATTATTATTATTATTAACTTGGATGATATATCAATCAACGTTTTTTCGTTTGAATCATGTGTTTCGCAGTGAAATACTATTATTATGGGTTTTTGGTTTTATTTATACAGTTGATCCGATCACAGTGAATTCAGTCAAGAAAGTTTCTCAGTTTCTGTTGCGAACGCGGTTCATTGTTCTCTGACGAGTCGTAGTTTTACCACTTAGAATATTGGACGAGTATTTTTTTATTTCATCTTAATAAAAACGGTGATAGAATTTTTATGAATAATTTTTCTTTTTATTATTAGACGATCGATTAAGTGATTTTCGTATTGATACAAATTGTTTCTAATTAAAAGATTTCCTGTGATCATCCCCCCCCCCCCCATGTATCCGATGATATTTCAATCATACTTTTTGTTTAATCATGTGTTTGCAGTGAAATAATATTAATAAACTGAAATCATTTGTATCTCGATATGTGTG